>JAJOOS010023249.1:0-12884 GCA_029582725.1 Solanum chiquidenum
GTCGTGTTTTAAGATGGCTACTTTGAGACGTAGTATTCCGATTTTGTATTAAAGGTTTAAATGAGGTGACTTTCTAAGTCTTGTGTTATATTATGAAAAGTTTTAAATTTTCTGCTATTTTTCTATGATAATGTTATGACGAATGTTAAGGGCTTGTATAAGACCTCCGAGATGTCGAATACGCCGGTAACGACTAGGGGGTGCTCTCGGGTCATTACATTACTCATGCAAGAATCAATTGTGCACTCAAAGATTCAAGTTGTGACTCACCATTATCAAAGAATCTCAAGCTCACAATACTTTCTTCAATTACAAGTTCAAGCTCAACAAAGGTACTCAAATTCCCTCACACAAAGAATGATTCCATATTCACACACAATGGTTCACAATTTTAAAGCTCCGGAATCAAATGCAACACTCACACTCACAAAGATGAACACAATGCATGATTTCACCTATAGGTTTGCCCGTATTTTCCAATCAACACTTGCTTCAGCTCACTCAAGATCAAAAAGGTCTTTTCAAGGCTTGTAACGGGACTTAGTTCAAAGGTATGATAATTTAGGCTCAGTGGCAGTAACCCTCATGACACGTAGTCTGAACAACACTTTGTTTGCTTTTCTTTATCATTCTCATTCAAGCTCAAAAGTCACCCATTCTTCACTTTTCATGGATTTCTTGGACACCCCATTTTCTTTGCACTTTCACAACTTTTTCATTCTTTTCTTCTTTTTATCCTTTTTTTTTATATGGAGGGGTTCCATTTTTCTCAAAACCATGGGCCAAAGGGGACTTTCTTGCACTTCTTCATTTATCTTCTCTTTTCACCACACCCCCAACTTAGGCTTGTTGGTGTCATGACCCAAGGGTACCCCTAGACATAACACACTGTACTTGACCCCGAAGGGGTCACATACAAGACCTTAGCATAATCATAACATTCAAGATATAGAATAATGTGGAAAAATTTAAAACTTTTACAATCGAAGTTCAACTTCTTTTCATAAAGTAAAATACGAATCTAGACTTGTCTCAATCACCATCTAGTACATAAGGAGTACAAATAGGGTCAAAAGACCTTCACATCAATAATAGTTTCAAAGTAGAAGAGTACAATAAAACTAGAAACAATAACTTCTTGTCCTCGAACTTGAGGACTCACCAAGCTTAGGGAATAGTTGACCCAAGCTTCTCTTGAAGAAAGTAGAATGTATCAACGGCCGGAACCTACACTCATAGAATGTAGAAAATATGGGATAGCACAAATAATGTACTAAGAATGGACACCATGCACAAAATCCTTAAAACATGCATAAAAGGGACATTTAGTTGAAATCATGCCTTTATCAAGTTTAGGAACCATTAAGCACATTTATGAAGAAACATAAGTCACACCAACATACTAGCAACCCAAAGCCACACTAGTGCAATGCAAAAGTAAAGTCCCATAGCCTCACCAAATGCTAAGTATCACCCTTAGGCCACCAACATCATACATATATTACTTTGCCTTATTCATAGTCAACATACATTAGTAAAGATTCATACATGTTCATAACTTACAACAAGTGAAGTCAACTTTAACATTCATACATACCTTTCATACATAATCCATAAGTCATCATAACTAAAGAGAACCTCATCATAACCTCTCTTAAGGTGTACTTCTGCAATGTGTAAGTGAAGTCCCATACCCACACTCATACTAAGTAGTACCCCTTAAGAAGTCATAATTAAAGTTCATGCTCTTACCATAGTTCATATTCGTATCATATAGGGATAATAGCCTTAACCGACATAAGCCATGTGAGCTACATGGAATCCGGTTTTCTTCTCCCACACCGAAAAGAGGTGTCCTACTTGCCTAAGGTAGGACGTATATAATATCTTTTAGTTGGATCCACTAGATAAGACCTATGTGGGCACATAGTTATGGGATATGAGGATTTCTACTAGAAACCCGGATTTGCTAAACGTATAAGGTTTCCATCCCATGAGACAACATACATTGGAAAGATGGACTTGCTAAACGTAAAAGCCTCCATCTCATTTTCATATCCACACGGTGCTAAGAATAATTCCCTTTAAAAGTTACATTAAGTCTTTACTTAAGTTTAGGTTCATGAAAGAATGCACTAGGCACTCAAACCAACATACATCATAATAGCTCATAGATTCATTAGTTGAGAATGCCCTTTCATCCTTAGAATCATCAATATGTGAGTAAACCTTTCACATCATATTCATAGTGTTCATGACAATGGCCTTTCATTCATACACAAAATTACTACCATAGTCATATCATATCGTACATAGTCATATAATATCATACATAGTCATATCATATCATACATAATCATATCATATCATACATAATCATGTGTGGGGGTATAAGAAAGAAGGATCTTGCATTAATACCACAATATACACAATAATTAAACACCTCCACCTTTCAAGTGGATAAACATAATCATATACATTTGTCATTGATTCATCACTATCAAAGTGAATCACAAGTTTATATACAATCTTCATCAACATATACAAACCCTAGTTATTGCCCTTCAAGGCTAAGAATCAAGATCAACCCTAATTCATAGAATTACCATATTAGATAGAGGAAATACACGATTCACTAGCTTAATAGTCATAAACATAATCAATTGTCAAGCTTACATGATCATTCAAGTCACACCTTAGTTCACAATTTGGGAAGAAGGGGAAATCATGGGTCCAAGGGAAATTTTCATCAAAATCCAACAATACGTCAACATTCCCATCATAAATCATCATAATCAACCATAAAAAACCATAATTAAACAATATAAAACGTTTTGCAAGAAGACCCATGTTGTAGGTTGAAAACCCTAGGTTTCGGGAATTTGAAAACATAATTTGAAGGGGCTTCTTGGGTGATAGCTACCCAAGAATGAAGAGCATCCACACATTAGTTCAAAATCCTCACGAAATTGGATTGAAAAAGGATGGATCTTGAACCCTAAGCTTTTCCTTGTTGATGTTCTTCAATGAAGTCTAGAGAGAGAAATATCTTGGAGAGGAGAGTTGGTTGAGTTTTGAGTTTGTGAGTTGTGTGGTTTTAAAAAAAATTTAATGACCTAAAAATACTTATATAGGTCTGAACTAACTAATACTAACCGTCCCCACCCTTACTTAATTAATTAGGAATTAGTTAAAACATTTGACCCTTGGCCGACATAGGCAGCTTCCCAGGCCTCCATCTACGTGACCCCACCCATGGGGCGTGGATGGAACCATAGACCATACTGGTCACTCGTGGTTTGGGTCTGGGGGTTGCCATGTTGGCCTTGGTCTAGGCCTCACTCACGAGTCCCTTCCACGGGTCGCGAGTTGGTCCACAGACCGTATGGCATGCTCGTGGAATGGGACTGGAACTTGAGGGACTAGGGGGGAGTTTGGGGAGACTAAGTCTCGACTCACGACTCCCACCTATGGGGTGTAAATCCACGCACGTGGTGTCGGTGGCCTTCTTGTTAACCAATCTGGTTTTTACCACTTTTTAGGCAGCCCCCTTGGTCCTCCTCAAGGTCCCTTGGGCGTCCTTCGGGGGCCATGCCTTGACGTGTAGTTCCTCAAATATTAGTACTAGGTTAGGGAAGGCATTTTACGACTTTTATCTTAATGGTAACCCTATTTAGGACACTAAACTTCAAGTTAGGCTCTAGCTTAGGTCACACTAGATTTCTGGGGTGTTACAGTTGACTATTCACGCAAACCACAAATCATGAGGATTATGGGTAAAGGGTCAAGAAAGGTCACATTTTTATCAGGTTTCTTCCAAGAAAAGGCTAAGACTAAAAGGGTGTTCAAACGGGGTTCACACACTGACAAGGTAGGCCACAAAAGAGGTATAATGTCAAATTGTGTCACATTCTTCAAAGTTGCCTAAGATCATATCAAGAGACTGCATCACTTAGTCAACCGGACCAACGGGAAAAATTATAGGTGTCATCATACATGGTTCACAGTAAACTAATCACACAAGGCATTGATACCAATATCAAACAAGATTCCACAGTTTTGCTAGTGTGCAATGCTCATCACAAGAGACTCAATTTGATACTTAGCTAGTCAAAACGAGATTCAAAGAGTTCACATATTGTCAATGAAACTTCATTTGTCCTCATCATAGTCACACATTCACTTTTGTTCGATTATGAGCACTAATCAAGTCATCGGTATTGATCTAGACCGATACTTAAATTTGTAAGAGAACAACCACATTCAAACACAAACAAGAGGTGGCACAATTCTTTCGAAAGGATCCAAAAATCATTTGCAATTAACAAACAAGGAGCTACAAGCTCAATCATTCACAAAAATAGTGTAACACACAATTATAGCTCAAAACCCAAATATATACACAAAACAAGAGAATCACAAAAGGTCACAAAATGTGGGCCTCACCCCACCACAAATAAAATCATTTGTCCTCAAATATAATCAAAATAATCCAAAAGTTAAAATAAAGTAAGACAGAGAGGGAGGTAAAGAAGGGATCATGTCTCTCAGTCACTCCATCTGTCTCGGCATCAGTGCCCGGTGCATTAATCTGGACTTGGGAATCAGTGCCCGAAGTTACCTCAGAAGGACCAACTCCACTGGGCCCACTCATAGATGTCTCTGTCAGCGATGTCTGGATCACCAACTACACAATCGTCTCCTCAAGGTCCGGTAGCTCTCTATATATGCTATCCTCCCTGATCTCGATCAGCTTCTCATCGGTCTCTGCCTCCGACTAATCAACTGCTGCATCATCCCTATGCACATCTCCGGTGGTAGCCAGAGGAATCTTTAAAGTCTCAGGAGCGTCTAAATCATCTGCTGCCTCCAGTAATAAAGGGAAGTCAGTAGACTTTAGATAATATATGTCCTTCCTCAGGTCTGCTACCTCGGTTTTCAAAGTCGTCACTTCAGAGGTCTCCCTCTGCCTGCTCTCAGAAGCCTCAACTTTCATAGTGAGAGTGTCAATAGAAGTCTAGAGGAGGGTGAATGCAGCCAAAATAGATGTCTCAATCATCCAGGGAACATATCTCTCTAGTCTGGTTGCCCTCATGGCAGCTGAGTGGGCCAGATGCCCCATATTCAGGATCATCGCCAGAATAATCTTGGCTGGCTGGGATGAGGTGGAGATACCCAGAACCTGTAAACAACTAGAAGGGACAGAAGAACCTGAAGGCCGGAATAGGCAAACAAGCCTCTGCAGGTATCAAATAAATATCTACCTCCGAGAATGTATCCACAGGAGCTTCCCTCCTCCTATCAGCCTCCTCACAACTGTACTTGGCCTCAATACGCCAGATGTCAGTAGAGGAAGAAGGTGTTACCTCAATGTCTCTCGCATCGTCCCGGGGTACTCCAACTCACCGGCAAACTCCGTGATCCAAACTGGGAAAGGCAAGAAAGTTTGCCTCTGCTTGGCCCTCATGGCCATCTCCTGCTCAATAAGGAGTCCCAAGTCGATGCTCCTTCGAGATATGATAGCTCCAAGGCAGGCTGCCTTAGGATGGTGCAGAAGGGATTCATTCTGGGATGGCATTATGGTGCTGCTAATGAAGCCAAACCAGAAACAAGAAGCAATACTCAATCCCTCTTTTCTATAGGGACACCTACCTCGATCCACCTAGGGGTTGTATCAGAAATCAATGGAGCCAACCAGCCCTTCAATTCATCTAAGGACTGAGTGATAGGTAATCAATCATAAGGATGTGTAGAATGCAGAGCTCTATCCAATATAGTGTTACTATGCTCACTATTGCATTCGACTTCCTTTCCTCAGACCATGACCGACTCCACCGGTCTAAACTCACTTGCCTTCTTCTTGATCTTTGGGACCAAGTCATTGTATGTTGTGTAGAATTCTCAGACCCATGAAGACATATAGGGGCCTCGGGGCCTGGTGAACTGATTAAATCTGTGGAAATGGAGGGTGTCCCTCACAAATGAGTACTTGCCCTCCAGGTCTTCTGTCGATAGTAGCTTCTCCTCGAGGATGGTTCACAAATCATCACCTTTCAATCTGTTCAAAAGCCTGGGAGGAGGGACGACTGGTGGCACATGAGCCATATGAGGTGCCGGAGTTGGCACTGAGTCAGCTGGTGTAGAAGCTGGAGGAACTCTAGCTGAGTCAGTGTGAGATCTAGCCTGGATTTCATCCCGCCGGGATTGCAAAGGCTGGTCGTCCTAAGGCTCAGATAAAGCAGCCTAGGAACCAGTAGTCACCCTATCAGATATGGGCTTCTTTCCCCTGCTTTAACCCCTGATCCCCCTTCGTTGATTGTGATACCTCGTACTCTTTTTTGGGGTGGCATGTCTATGTTTATCCTGACCATGTCTGGAAAACATCGGGAAAAATTTAAAAATATGTCAATCAACAGAACAATAGAATAATTGTAGACAGACTCGTTAGAAAGGTTGGCGAGTCGCCGAATCTCTTTGGTGAGCTAGATCGGGCTCGTCGAAAAGATTGGCTCAAAATTCTCAGAAAAATTTGACAAGTTGTCGATGGGAAGGCTTTTCAGTGAATCACCGACAGCATTCGGCGAACAAGGGCTAGCCCGCCGAAAGTTACAGTGTAATTTAAGGCTAAGGGGTGCAGATAGAGGGCAAACAAGAGGACTTTCGGTGAGTCGCCGAGTGTCATCGGCGACCTCAAGCTTCTCGCCGAAAGTTATAGAATCAAACTTCACGTATAGCATGAAATTAAAGGCGAGATGGGGAACTTCGGCGAACCGCCGAGTGATTCGGCGAACCGCCGAGTGATTCGGCGAGTTTGACCCAACTCGCCAACCGACCCAACATACCTACTTTCCACCCAACTTCTCGAGTTCAACCCTGCAACCCCCAAAAACAAAATCAAAGCATGCACTAATCAAATTGAACTAAGACCCATAACACCCATTACCTCGGAATACTCAGACTTCTCCCAGTTAGACCCAACAACATGTAAGCACAACCTCACAAAATTTAGCCAATTTTAAAGCACAAAACTATGGGATTTCAACAATATAAACATTACGAGAAAGATTATCAAATTAAAACATGCATTCAAACAAATTAACACTATCAGAGAGGCCCAACACACGACAACACGATAAGATCATTTGCATAAAAGTACACAATGCCAAAAGTTAACTCATGGTTCAGAAAACCAACCTTAAATGCTGAAAAAGATAAGATTGAAATGCTAGGCGGCAATGTAATCCCAATACGAGCACAAATCAATGACTAAAATACTTTAAAATGTAAAATATAAAAACTAAGGTGCGGGTGTGAGTTTGGGAAGATTAAAAGTGAGGGAAAGTGAAAGAATTGGAAGTTTAAACCTTTGGCCTTTTAAAAACCGATCAGTTCTCACCCATTCGGCGACATTAGTCTTGCTCGCCGACCCACTCGGTGACACGCTGAATGGTCACTTACCTTGCCGAGTTTTACAAGACCTTCAATTAATGTGGGGTTCCAAACGGCGGATTAGATCACGATCGCCGACCTGGTCGATGACTCGCCAATAATTTCTTGGGCTCACCGAGTTTTACAGACTAATGAAAAATTGTCTTGAGTCCAACGGCGGTCTGGGTCGGGGTTGCCGACCTCTTTGGTGATTCGCCGACTGGACCTTTAGCTCGCCAACCTGCACTTTTCAACAAATTTCCGACTTCAACCTACACAAACAACACACCATTATTCCTTAAAACAAAAATAAAGTGATAAACACTTGGGTTGCCTTCCAAGAAGCACCTTAGTTAACGTCGTGGCACGACGCAAGTCCACCTTCAAACCTCATTCTTGGGGTTGGACATAGTGTCACTAGGAAACCCCTCTTGGTGTCTCGATTTTAGATGAGACGAGATATGACCCATTTGGGTCTCCAACTACTTAATTGAAACTGAATGGGAGGTGACGGTCTGGCTAAGGGTCGACACGTTTTCTTTCATCTGTTTCAAGATCTTGTCTGACCCTCCAACTTTGTTGAGGATATGAGAAAGCATATCCTCAGACCGGCCACCTTTCGAATCCTTTGGCTTTTGGTGCTCATGAGGAGGCACATACCTATCCTTCTCCCCAGCTTTCCAATTTGGATTACGGTTCCTCTATTCTCTATCGTGATCCTTCTAACCTTCATCCCTATTCCAACCTTGGTTACCACCCTGCCTCGGGTAGTGTGAACGATAACCACCACTTAGGTTGGCTAGGAAATTCACCTCTTCATTATACAAGGCCTCAAACTTGGACTCATCTAGATTAGCACACCCGACACCCATCGCATTGACACTTCAAGCACCAGCTCCCATGATATTTTTAGACAAAATGTCAAGTTGTATCATGATCTTGGCCATGTTTTGGTCCCTCTCTTGGTCTTTCTCCATCTGCTCTTTGGTTAGTTTAAACGTAAGAGGGGTGACTTGGTCTTCACGAGTATACCACACCCTATTGATGGTAGTCATGCCATTGAAGAGTTGAGCCGCTATCACATAAGGTTGCTGTATCAAACCTCCTAGATAAAGTTGGTCAGCAACAACCTTATTTACCGATTTAGGACTCCGATAAAAATACTGCAGTAATACGTTATCAGGTAAGCCATGGGTTGGGCATTGAAGCACCAACCTTTTGAATCGCAGCCAAGTTTCATGAATCGGCTCGCCTTTGAGACACTTGAAGCTCTGAATTCTGTCCCGAAGAGTCATCATCTTTGAGGGAGGGAAAAATCACACTAGAAATGCGGTAACCAACTCCTCTCATGAAGTGATTGATTGACGTGGCAATTCAGCCAGCCACTTGCACGCCTCTCCCATCAAAGAGAACAGGAACAACCTCAACCGGACCGACTCTTCGGAGAAGTTCTTGAAGGAGAATGGTCTGCATACATCCACAATATTTCTAATATGCTCATAAGGATCTCCATGAGCCAAACCACTGAAAAGCCCCTTTAGTTGCAAGAGTTGCAACATAGTACTCGTGATGTGGAACACCGCATTCTCTTCGTTCGGAGGCAAGCGAATGGCACCAATACCACCCATAAGATGGGGGTCATTTTCATTAGGCTCGTTGACATCGTTGAGGTTTCTGATGTCATCTTGATGGTCTACTTGACTTTTATTACTGCCGTTCACACTCATACTTCTTGTTTCAACACACTAACAAGCAAAACAAAACTAAAATTAAGTAAGTATCACTATAACTAACAAGAACAAAATTCAACTTAACTAAGAATTCTCAAGTAATACCACTCTCCGGCAGCGACGCCATTTTTGATTTCACGTATCAGGACACTTCATCCAATACTAAGTGCCAACGATCATAAAGTAGTAATATAACCCAACTAAGTGAGTTGGGGTCGAGTCCGAAGGGAGTGGTTTTTAATTGACAATCAATAGGCAAGTAAGAATATGCTCAAGTCAATCATAGCTAAAAACATTTATGAATAAAAGCATGGTTCAGGTTAGGGGCGACACAAATGTCAAATATCAGGGGGATTTGTTTTCAACAATCAGCTACAACAGCAAATAACACGAAAAATAGCAAGTATAGAGATGGATTCTTGGGATGTGATTGGATTATGAGCTAAGGTAGACGATCGGTTAATTGCAATTAATAATGAATAGTTGTAAATCAGTGAATAAGCTAGACTTTAATAGGGGTAAACTTTCTCTCGAACAATTTACCCCGAATCAAATTGGTTTCTCTCGAACACCAGTAAGCAGCAATTAAGAACAACCTTCGCCTTAGTCCATTCATGCTCTCGAGCTGAATATGTGGAAAAGGGTTAAGGGTTCACTCTCTCGAGCTGAACCCATGACAACCCAATTTCCACAGACCACCGTTTCAACAACTTAGTTGGCTTTAAAACCTCTCTCTCGAGCAAGCCAAAAACACGAAGTTAGGATTGTATTTGCAACTACAACCCATTAATTTCAACCACAATTACTGAACGAAATCACTTTTAAACAACATTTACACTATCAATTAACAATACCCAGCAGCTAAATCAACCTATAATCAGATTCACACCCCAAGAATTGGGGTTTTAGCTAGACATCATAAAAAGGTAAAAAAATCATTACCAAGTTGTGTTTCCATCAACTGGGTAGGATTGATAGTCTTTACAAAGCTCTAAGATGAAGAATTTTCAACACCCACTTCTAATTTCTTAGAAATGGAAATCTTTAAATCTTCAAAGCTAAGGAGAAAATGTCTCTAAAACTCAGTATGAAAACTATTGAATGTTAATTACTAAAGTAAGAATTTAAAAACATATTTATAGTCGCCCAAAAATGTGTTGCGAAGGACCATTCTGCGCAATAAGTCGGGATCGCCGATCCGCTCAGCGATCCTCCCTTTGGTCAAATCCATCACCTTTTTGTATTTTCCTTCAGCAACTTCAAGCTCTATAACTTTGGGAGATATGGTACTGCATCGCGGAACCGTTCGGCGACTCACCGACTGCTCCTTTCTATAGCCGACTTGATTTTCTTCTTCAGGGCTAGCACACTGGAACATTAGACGAGACAATGGCCGTTCGGTGACTCGGCTTTCTTTTTTTTGTTCTTTCAGCTGCCTTGTTCCTTTTTGCTCAATAGTGTTCATGCTTTGTTCCTCAATCCAAATACCTGAAATTCAAGGATTTATATCAGTTATTGGTACAAAATATGCATTTGAGGACACTAAACCTATTAAATTGAAGCCCTAAATGAGTCCAAATTATGGACTCATCAGCAGTCTCCCATTTTGTTTGGGGTAGAGATGATATAACATATGACCCATTTGGATCTCCATTAGCTAAATAGATAAGGAATGAGAAACATTCATTTTATTCAGCATTGAGACGTTCTCTTTTATCTCTTTCAACACTCTGTTGTGTTTTTTGACTTTGTTGAGAATGAGTGAGAGCATCTCTTCTACTTGTCCACCCTCGTACTCCTTGAACTTTCTACGCTCATGAGGGGGAATGTACCTATCTTTCTTTTGGTACAGTATTTCCAATTCCATGATCTTTCTGGCCAAGAGATCCAGCTGAGTCAACAGTATAGCCAAGACCTGGTCCTTCTATGTCTCCTTGTGGGTTTTGGCCATGTGATCAAGGAGTTGGGCTGCTATTGCATAGGGTAGTCATGTGAGACCACCTGGACAAATTTGGTCAGCCACTCCTCTGTTCTCAGGACCAATACCTCTGAGATTCCATAAGTTGGGTATTGCAGCAATAGTGTCTTAAATCTCAGCAAGAACTCATCCATTGCCTCACCCTCCAATTGCCAGAAATTTAAGATGTTATTCCTAAGAATCATCATTTTCGAAGAAGGGTGGCTCACTTGGTTACCGTTGCTACAAGACATGCTCATTTCTTCTGTTCTAAACAAGCAACATGAAAACCAAAACTGAAAGTAAGTAAATTAAACTATGACTAAAAAGAACAAAATTCAACTTCGCGAAAAGAATCTTAAACAACACCACTCCCCGGTAGCGGCCCCATTTTGAATAACGTTTCCAGGACACTTAATCCAACTCTAAGTGTCAACGATCACTAGTCAGTATAAACCCCAACTAAGTAAGTTGGGGTCGAATCTCACAGGGAGCGGTATGTGTTTAAGATTCAATAAGGAAGTACAAACATGTTCAAATCAGTCATAGGAATAAAAATGTACGAATAAAAACATTTAAATCAGGGGGTGACACGAATGTCAAATGGGGGGGTTTTGTTTGAAATTATCAACTACAAACAACAATAAACAATACGAAATAACAATATGAGCGGTTTCTTGGGATATGATTCGATTATAGGCTGCTAGCTAGACTATAGAGGAGGTAAACTTTCTCTCGAACAGTTTACCCCGAATCAAGTCGATTTCTCTCGAACATCAACAAGCATGCAAAATAAGATCAACCTACACTTTAGTCCATTCACTCTCTCGGGTTGAATGTGTGGAAAAGGGTTTAGAATTTACTCTCTCGAGCTGAATTAATGACAACCCAATGCCTACAGACCATCAATCAATAATTTTAGTTTTAAAACCTCTCTCTCGAGCAAGCCAAAAACACAAGTGTAGAACTACATTTGCAGCTATAATTCTTAAATTAAACTACAATTAATGATTGAACTCACTTCCAAATAGCATTTAAACTAACAATTAGCAATATCCATAAACTAAATCATCCCATAATCACATAATCACACCCCAAAAATTTGGGGTTTTAGCTAGATATCATAAAAAGATAAAAATTGTTACCAAATTGAGTTTCCCTTTAACTGGGTAAGATTGATTTCATCTTTACAATGGTCCAATTCGAAAAATCTCAAAGACCCATTTTCAATTTATCAAAAGTGAAAAAACTTCAATTCTTCAAAGCTAAAGGAAAAACTAGAGAAAACTTGTCTCCTAGTTCAAAACTCAATAATAGACTAAAAAATATATGAACTTCGTTACTAAACTAAATATTCAAAAATGTATTTATAGTCGCCAAAAATATGTTGTGAAGAGTCACTAGGTGAAGTAAGTCAGGCTCGCCGAACCACTCGGCGATCCTCCCTTTGGTCACTTCAATCGCCTTTCTGCCTTGGCCTTCAACATCCTCAAGGTTTGTAACTTTAGGAGATCCAACACTGCATCTCGGAACCACTCAGCGATCTGTTGACTGCTCCTTTCTCTACCGAACTTGATTCTTTCCTTCAGGGCTTGGCACACTGGAACTTTAGGCGGTCAAGTATTGATACGCTCAAATTACACCTCCTTTCAGAAGCATAAGCGATCGTTATCAAGTAAAGAACCCAACTTGTAGGTTGGGGTCGATCCCACGAGGAAAATGGTTTAGACTTTACTTTTAACTAACAATTATATTCAATTAGTCAAGTT
>JAJOOS010023251.1:0-10320 GCA_029582725.1 Solanum chiquidenum
AAACTTTAAAATTTAAAGTCAATTTTAAACTTTAAACTTAAATTCAATTGAAACTTTAAAGTAACTTTAAAGTTTAAAGTTTTAAATTGAAGTTTTTTAATAATACAATTTTATTAATTAATAATATAATATTATATAATAATTAAAGTTAATAAAAAAAAAAAAAAATTACCGGTACAAAATGATCCGGTAAGAACCGGTTCCGATCCGGTCCAAACCGGTTCCAATCCGGTAACTAAGGGACCGGACGGAACCTTTGGAAATTTCCGGTAAAACCGGTTCCGGTAAGATCCGGTTCCGGTAACGAAATCCGGTAACGAGGACCGGTTCCGGTAAAACCGGTCCTGTTGATCCGGTCCTGTCCATTTGCCAGCCTTAGTGTATCCACATTCTCGACAAGCACATTATCAACATGTGGTAAAGAAACAATAGGCTCACATATAGACAAGCTAACATTCACACTTTTTTCATTTGTAATGGTAAAAATGCTAAGTTTAGCTATTGTACCTTGACCCCCGCAAGAAAGATCTTATTTACCTTGGATGTTGGGACATTCCCTAAGTGCATCCATCACTCCTTCGACTATAGGCTCTTTGTTAGGAACTTGTGTTCCTTCATTTGTCATGCCTGTACCTATATAAGATTCCTTACCAAGTGAAGGTGAATAAAATTGTTAAATTAAGATTGTGGCAATCCTCTCACTTCACTCCTCTCAACCTCTTCTTCTTCCACTCTAAGGTTGCCACCTTGCTCTCCCGTACTCCTCTCAATCTTTTGTCTCTCACTTTTCACCGTAGGAATAGGAAATAGAGGTGTTCCCCAATGATCCACAACACACTTGTACCCATTCTACTCGTTTGGGACCCTATGTTAAATAAACCAATTGGCCCCCAAACTTAAGTGACAAGAAGCCATGGGCATTATATCACACCAAACCTTCTCATAGTATTTGTCGCGTGTGAAAAAGATGATTACCCCTTCGGTAACCTTACATCCATCCATGGTGTATGGATAAGTCCTTTGTAGTCGAGGTAGTCCCAAGTAGGCTACCACCTCTAGAGTGATGTAGTTCATATTGTACCCATCATTGAGGACAAGGTCAAGTCCCAAAGCCCCACATATGCCAACCTTTGTCCTAAGAACTGGTCTTCTCGGATCGACATTGAAAAGCTTTGTGTACCCTTTTGGCACATACTTGAACCTCATCAGCCCTTTCAATCTTTCCCATGTCAATGGGTGTGTGTTTACTTGGAGTGTTCAGAGTCTTTCCTCTTGAGTCCACCAACCCAATGCAAGACCTTTCAAATGACCAAGGGCATACAAGGGTCGCTCTAGTCCTCTCAAATCATGGCGTTGGAAAATCTGCTCACACTTCCACTCCCAATCAGGATATGCCTCGGGATCACGTCTTTCTTCAAAGCTAGGAAAATCAATCCTTTTGGTACCGAGACCCTTGACGCATCCCATATCATAGTAACCTGGGGACATGCTGCCTTTTAACTCCGTGTACCTACAAAGTGACAACTCACAAAACAACAAACAACGTTAGTGTTAAATAAGAACTCACAACCACTCATTTTTACACACCTTCGATTACCTCTCAAATTGGCGCGGCTAATGCTGAAGATTGCTTATACTCTGTTGATCATAATATCTCGATTTCTACTATTGGTCAGAATAGATTTTTTATATTTCAAGAAGAACGAACGACTCAATTAAAGCAACCAGACTTGAGTTAAGAAATAACTACGAAGTAAAACGAAAAAGCACGAAAAGAAAAATACTACAAAGAAGTGAATTCAAGAACTAATAGTGAACAAGTAGGTAATTACAAGTTGAAAATCAGTTTAGGATTCTTTGACAACGAACGAAAATCAGAAGAAAGAAACTAGAAATTAGAACCTGAGAAGAAAGGGTCATAACATGAGGTTCCGATCGCCAATTGCACAGTTTTCTTCACCTAATGTGAAGTTCAGCTCGCCAACTTGAAGATTGACTAGCCAAACTTTCCAAACGGACAAGGCAACTCGGTGATCTGGATGGAAGTTCGGCGACGCGCCAAATGGATTCGGCGATCAGGGCTTAGCTCGTCGAAATTTCCAGTGTCTTCACCAAGATGAGGTCCAACTCGGCGACCTAGCTGCCGAAAGAGCGAGGTGCTCGAGTGGTATGGGCGATCCAAGTCGGGATTCGCCCAAATTCCTCAAGCTGCAATTGCAAGGCTCCGAAAAATTAACCTTGGTGGTCCTCCCCTCTTCCTTGGCCTTTTGCTTTACCCTTTTAGTGTAAATTCCTTTTGGACAAACACCTTTAACACTTTATCTTTCTTCCCTTTTGGATCAAACTCTTTCTCTTTTGAAGATTTCTTACTTGAAGGTTTGAATGTCCTTCAAGAACTTCAAGAACACTATGAAGACCCAAAAATAAAATCCAAAAATTTTTAGCTCAAAATTTCACAAAATTTGAGATCCAAGTTCTCTTAGATATAGGGAACAAATCCCAATACATTTTAGCACTCAATTCCTTGCCAAAACTTCCAGATTTCAAAACCCACTTCACCTCTTTAAAGTTTCTTCAACCAACAATGGTGGAAACTTCAATAGTGAACCAAACCCTTTTAAATCTCATCCCTAGACTCAAATAAGGTTAGGGAACACTAATCCAACCTTGGAAACTTTAAACAAGACACAAATCATCAAACCCATTTCAGAAATTTGCACAAAAACGTTTTGAACAATTTTTATTTTTTTTGTTTTCTTAACAAACCCAAGACTAGAATCGTAGGAACGAATCTAAGCTCGGCTCTGATACCAAATGATGTAATTGTTATTGCTAACTCTAACCCTCATGCCACGAGGATCTTTGTACAGTTTGCTTCCCCTATGGTTTTGCAAGGTATTGATTCGAGGACGAATCCTTTTCAAGAAGGGGAGAATGATGTAAAATGGATTGCCTCGAGGCCTTTAATTCACTACCAAGCTTGGGAAATCCAATGTGTGGAAGAGTTTTTCACAAGGATGGATGTTCGTAGGCTTGTAATGGTGGCAAACAAAGGTTCACATGCGTGGAAGATCGCTTAGGCAGGTGAACGGAAGAGAATGGCCAACACTAGCACTTGGGCGAGCAGAAGGCCCTTTGGCACGTTGCCCAATGCCTTAGGCGATGACTCCCAGACCTCCCAAAGTTACAGGGCATTGGCAAGAGCTGGATCCATCGCCAAATGGACTGGAGGCCCATCAGCGCATCGCTCAATGTATCTCTCAGATCGTCCAAAGTTCCAAAAGAGGCTGGAAAGAGGAATCACACAGGATCACTCGCCGAACCCATCGGGAGGATCGCCAAGAGGGATGGGCGAGCCCGACTTAGCTCTCCCATTGAATATTGATGAATGATAAGTTTAACTCCTTGTGTGAATATTGAAAGCTTGGTAAGATTTTGTTGAAAATTGTTTAGAAACGAGGGTTGCTTGGAATATTGATTCCCTTGAGGTCTTCGTAAGAGGTAGGTGTTGTTGTAGGATTAACGGATCGAGGTCATTAGGTTTAATATACCCATTGATTGCTTTTTGTTTCCTCTTTGTGTGTCTATCTATTTATCTTGATTAGGTGCTTGTTTAGGGATTGTAATTGGAGGTTTTAGGATTTAATACATCCTTTAGTTGCCAATTGTTCCTTTGCTTGTGTCTCTTCTTCTATCTTTCTTTTGTTTCCGCTGTTATCATCGTTTCTCTTATGACAAACAAGATAAATAGACTATTTTGGTATTGAGAAAACTAGGGTAATTCTTGAGAAACAATTCTATTGGCCTAAAATGCATAAAGACTTGTTTGAATATTGTGGTTAAAAACCTGAACTCCTTATGTGAGTGTTGAGAGCTTGGTTTCAAGCTTTTGTTGATCGTTGCTTAGAAACGAGGGTTGCTTGAGATATTGATTCCCTTGAAGTCTTTGTAAGAGTTAGGTGCTTGATTGTGGATTAATCGATTGAGGTCTTTAGGTTTAACATACCTTTAGGTTGCTTTTGATTTTCTTTTCTTGTGTCTATCTATTTATTCGGATTAGGTGCTTGTAAGGATCTAAATTGGAGGTTATTGGATTTAATACATCCTTTAGTTGCCAATTGTTTCTTATCTTGTGTCTTTTCTTCTATCTTTCTTGTTTTCCGCTGTTGTTTGTGATTCTTCTTGTGAGAATTACATCATTTGGTATTAGAGCCAAGCTTAGTATCGTTCCTACGATTGCACAAAAATAATAGTGTTCATTTTGTTTTTGGAATTTTGTTGAAATGGGTTTCTTAGATCTTAGTCTTGTTTGAGTTTCTAAGGTTGGAATAGTGTTCTCCAACCCTATTTGAGTCTTAGGCTGAGATTGGAAGGAGTTTGGAGGATTGTTGAAGAATCCACCATTGAAGAAGCTTGAAGAAGACGAAGTGGGTTTTAAAATTTAAAGGGTTTGGTTTGGAATTGAAGGTTAAAAGGTATTGGGTGTTGTCCCCCCAACATCAAGGAGAGCCTTCACCTAAATTTTCGTGAAATTCTGGGACAAAAATTTCAATGGTTTTATTTGGTGTTCAACTTGTTGTTGAAGAACATTCATGTCTTCAAGGAAGAATACATTTGAAAAAGCTAGTGTTTGATCTAAAAGAGGAAGAAAGAGAAAGAGTAAAAGTGTTTATTAAAGGGGAATTTACAAAAATAGGCAAATACTAAAGGACTAAAGGACAAGAGCAGGGGGGACCACCAGATTTCAAATTTTAGAGCATTGAAGGAGCTGCAGGAGGTATATTGGGTGAGCTAAAAAGGGCCTCGCCTAACCATTCGGCGCCTCGCCCTTTGGGAAGGTTGCTCACCGAATTGGCCACCCATTTGAAGGAGCTACGGGAACATTCGGTAGAACCAAGCATTGGTCGCCGAGTACCATCGGTGCATCGCCAAACTACCACCCTATCGTCGAGTTGCCTTATCCGTTTGCAGAGTTTGGTGAGTCCATCTTTAAGTTGGCGAGCTGAACTTCAACTTAGGCGAAGAAAATAGGTCATTCGGCTATCAGAAACTCTAGTTACTCCTAATCTCAGGTTTTGAATTCTTAGTTTCTTTTCTTTTGATTCTCAAACGTTCTCAAGAATCCTAAATCGATTTTCAACTCGTAACTACTCTACTTGTTGACCATTGGTTATTGAATTCACTTCTTTGTTTGTGCCTTTTCTTTTTGTGCTTTTCTCATTTTGTTTTTACTTCGTAGTTAATTCTTGATTCCAATCCGTTTGTTTAAATCGAGTCATTGATATACCGTGAGTTTACCGTATTTCTAATACATTTCACTTGCAAGTTGTGTGTGTCTAGGGCCTTTTTGTATTGGTTTTTATGTGTTTTTATCATATTTTGCAGGAAAGATATTCAGGCGCGGAATTAAAGAGACAACTGAAAGAAATGCAGAAAAGGGCATCTACAGAGGTGATCTACGGACTGTAGGTCCATTGACGCTCCGTAGATGGTGGTCGTAGATCAGCAGCCAAGGCATGGAGGCAAATCAGGGAAATCTGACCAAGTGTGGAACCACAGTGGCCATTGACGGTCCGTAGATGGATCTACGGACCGTACTGTTGATCCGTAGATTGATACTGCGAGGGTTCCAGTACCTGATTTTTGAAGATTCCAAGTGTGGAGCTACGGAGGGGGATTGACAGACCGTAGATCGATCAACGATCCGTACTGCAGTTCCATCGTTTGTTTCAGAGAAGCTGATGTTTGGAAGCAGAAATATTTTCTAAGTGTTGGCTGACGGAAGGGACTCACGGACCGTAGATCCATCGACGGTCCGTGAGTCAGTCTTATGGAATGAAGACGTGTGCCTGAATGAAACTTTCCTTATTTTGTTTTTCTTTTAATTTAGGACTTGTTTTCTATAAATAAGGCATGTAAACCTCGTTTTTGGAGGTTAGACATTATTGTTCTATTCTAGTTCTTGACTTGGGAGATTAACTTGCAATTCTAGCAATTATTAATTTCATAAGTTCGTTTTGAAGATTTTGGGTGTTAAAATTCAAGTTGAAATTCTGGGTTTATTATTCTTCTTACGTAAGTTCATAATTCTTTCATCTAAAACCATGAATTGTGTTCATATGATTATGGGTAACTAAACTCCACAACTAGGGTTGTGGGAACCATGAGAATTTTACAAAGTATGAATAGTAAATAAGCAATTCTTGATTAATGTGGTGCATGCATTGATAATTCTTTCGTTTAGAAGTCTTTTTAGCGGTTGCAAACGTTAGAACTCGCCTTGTTGCTACTTGCCGTACCAAGGAGGTAATCAACAAGAAAAGAATTATCAACATAGATTTAGTGTGATACTATCTAATAGGCTAGTGTCGATTGGTGCGAAGTAATAACTAAGCCAAACATCGATTATGATGTCTAATATGATGTAAAGGTAAGGGTTAGTAAATTATACACACGTAGCCGGACCAAGGTGCAGGGTGATATTCTTTAGATGCCGGACCAAGGATTTAGAGATACTTAACTTATCACTTTGCATGTAGTGCACTAGGACATGATTGCTATTACTAGGATTACTGCGTTATGAGCTTGTAGGGAACACGTATACCCTCGTTATTTCTCTCATCTTAATAACAACCAAAATATACTTTTGATTACTGATTACTTATTGAATTCTTACAATTTGTTTCACAAAACCCCCCCTTTAATTACTTGTTTTATTTTTGGAAGTAATTTGACTAATTGAATATAATTGTTGGTTAAAGTAAAGTCTAAATCAGTTTTCTCGTGGGATCGACTCCAACCTACAAGTTGGGTTCTTTACTTGATAACGATCGCTTATGCTTCTTTAAAAAGGTGTAATTTGAGCGTATCAGTCATCCGTTCTTCTTCAAACAAGAATCCATTCCGACCTAGAGTTGAAATTGGTGCCTTATGGCCGACGGAATGTAACAATTGTCAACATTTGCCGCGCCAATTGAGAGGCAATAAAAGGTGTGTAAACACGAGTGATTGTGAGTTCAATTTATTAACGCTAACATTGTTTGCTCCTTGTTTTTGTGAGTTGTTTTAATGTCAGGTACAATGGAGATATGAGGAGATACTCGACCACCCATCGGAGAAATTACTTTGGCTACTTTGTTGGAAGCCTTGAACAATGTGAGAGGTGATATAGCACGGATGGACGGTAGGATTACTACGGTGGAAGGTCGAGTCAATTCCAATGACTCTACACCACAAGCCACCATCCGTGCTTCTTCAAGTGGGAACGAACACCCTCACTCTCCTACTCTCACACCCGGAACCCTCCACCAAACCTTGCACCCAACATTTGTGCAATTGGGTTCAACTAGCCAAAGTACCCATCGACCATTCCATTTTCCGCTTAGTCAAGAAGCTCCACCAAATCAAAGCAATCCTTACCAAACCCCACCTACCAAAAATATTCCCTACCAAAGATCACAACCATAAACAAATCCCGTGAATGAGGTGAGGCATGATGATGATCAAGGAGGTTATGAGGGTGAAGGTGAAGAATCACCATGAAATGAGTCACCAAGGAATCGACCAAGAGGTCAAATGTTGCAAGGTGGACCAAGAGGTAGATTGGATCCAATGCCATTTGATAGGAGACAACATGGAAACCACCCTCAAGGTAGAAATCAATGTGGAGCCAATGTCGAACATGAAGTGGGTCAAGAAGCTAGAGAAGAACATGGTAACCGCTATCATGGAGGGCATCAAAGGGGTTACCATTACAACGACCAAGGTGGCCATGGAGGCCGATATGTTGGCATCAACTCTATGGGAGTGCAATCCCGATGCTTACTTAGAATGAGAGTTGCAATGTGACCGTATTTTCAATGTGAATGAATTGGCGGAGGTCAAAAGTAGTTGCTATGCTATTGCGCAATTCGAGGGGTATGCTGTCACATGGTGGGAGTACATGAAGAGGTATCACTTAGTTGTTCAAAAAGGTCATCCTCCACCATGGCCTGAGTTGAAAAGGTTGATGAGAGCTAAGTATGTGCCGGAAAGATACCGCCAAGGATTACTTGCCAAATTGTATAACTTGAGGCAAGGAAGCAAAAGTGTTGAAGCCTATCATGACGAGTTCCAAAACATAGTCATGAAGTTGGAATATAGAGAAATTGAAGAGCATGCCGTGATCCGCTTCAAGGTAGGGTTGAACAAAGAGATTTCTTCTAAGATGACCCTTCATAGGTTTGCTAATTTGAATTATGCTTTTGAGGCCACCCATGAGATAGAGCTAGAGTTCAAGGAGGAGAAGGTGGCTAAGTACAAGACTTCATCTTCCAATTCATGGAGCAAGAACAAAGGGGGAGCTCAAACATCGTCGGGTTGGAACAAGGGTTCAGATGTTAAGAAGCCTTATGAGAAGAAGCCCTTCGAAGGAAACACTCCAAAGTACCCGCCTAGAGACAAAGGTATCACAGACCCAACCAAGTTCCCTAAAGGTATTCAATGTCACAAATGTAGGGGATGGGGTCATATAATGTGTGAGTGTCCCAATCGACTGATTGCTCTACTTCAAGGAGGGAAAATATATCTTAGTGAATAAAGAGAGCAAGAAGAAGGTTGTGAAGAAGATCCTCAAGAAGAAGATGAGTTCGAAGATGGGGAAAAAGAGGAACTAGACCTTTGTGTCAAAGAAGGAGAGAGTGTCTCTCCTCTATATGTGGTGAGACGAGCCATGGTTAGTAAGGCCTTGGATGATCCGAGCCAAAGAGAGAACTTATTTCACTCCAAGTGTTTCATCAATGATAATGTGTGTTCCTTAATCATTCATAGCGGGAGTTGTGCAAATGTTGCTAGCACTGCATTAGGGGAATTCTTAAAACTTCCTCCACTAAGCACGCTACACCTTACAAACTTCAATGGTTGAGTGAGTGTGGAGAATTAAAAGTGCATCGATAAGTGATGATCAAGTTTAAGATTGGGAAGTATCAAGATGAGGTTCTATGTGATGTGGTCCCAATGCAAGCTTGTTATGTGCTACTCGGGAGACCTTGGCAACATGATCGTTCAACCAAACATGATGGGAGAACTAACAAGTATTCACTTGTGTTGAATGATCACAAGTATGTTCTTCATCATATGACCCCTTCTCAAGTCACTGATATTTATCAAAGAATGAGTGAGTCGAGGGAAAAGAAGAAGCGTCAAGAGGAACATGTGGAGGCCGAGAACCAAGAAGAGGAGGAGAGGAGGAAGTTGAAAGGAAAGACCCAAGTGTCGTTGCTTAATTACAAAGAAATAAGGGAGGAAATTGAGTCCGAGAGTTCTTTGATCCTTATCACACGTAGGGATCATGTGCTACAAACTAACAAGTCTCATTTTTCTCTTCCCAATTCTATTCCCTTTCTTTTGCAGGATTATGAGGATGTCTTCCCAAAGGAGCTTCCAAGTGAATTGCCCCCACTTCGGGGAATTGAGCATCAAATTGATTTTGTGCCAGGATCGCAATTGGCAAACAAGCCGGCTTATAGAAGCAATCCGAAGGACACCAATGAGCTACAAAGGCAAGTTGAGGAACTCCTCAACAAGGGTTATGTTAGAGAAAGCATGAGTCCATGTTTCATGCCGGTTCTATTGGTTCCAAAGAAAGATTGAACATGGCGCATATGTGTTGATTGCCGAGCCATCAATAAGATAACGGTAAAGTATCGACATTCTATCCCTAGGTTAGATAATATGCTTGATGAGTTGAATGGTTCTTGTGTGTTTTTGAAAATTGATGTTAGGAGTGGTTATTATCAAATCCGAATGAATCCCGGTGATGAATGGAAAACCACATTCAAGACCAAGTTTGGTCTATATGAATGGTTGGTGATGCCATTTGGTCTCACTAATGCTCCTAGTACTTTTATGCGTCTCATGAATCATGTGATGAAACCCTTCATAGGGAAATTTGTGGTTGTCTATTTTGATGATATCTTGATTTATAGCAAGACCATGCATGATTATGTTGAGCATTTAAGATGTGTGTTTGATGTACTTAGGAAGGAACAACTTTATGCTAATCTTGATAAGTGTTCATTTTATGTTGAAGAAGTTGTCTTCTTGGGTTTTGTTGTGAGTTCAGTGATGTAGGTTCAAGTTCTCAGCATCCAGATCATGCCTAGATCGATTCCCGATCTTCAGTTCAGCAGCATCAGTGGTGAGTCCTCATTCTTCGAGGACCAGTGACATGTTTATCTTTATTGCTTTCAGTCTTTTAGTTTCAGTTTTTGCTAGATCTAGTTGGGGCATGTCCTAACATTTCTAGTCAGTTTAGAGGCTTATTTCAGACATAGTTAGATT
>JAJOOS010023252.1:0-17406 GCA_029582725.1 Solanum chiquidenum
GCAACTACAAACCCATTAAATTAAACCACAATCACTAGGTGAAATCACCATTAAAATACATCTAACCTATCAGCAAGCAAGACCCAATAATAATATCAACACATATTTGCTAAATCACACCCCAAGAATGGGGGGTTTTAGCCACACATCAAGAGATAGAGATTTATACCTTCAATGATGTTGAAATCAAATGGGTATAGAGAAATAAGTCTTGATTTAAGCAAAGAAAGAAGAATCCAAGAGACCCACTTCCAAATTGGAAGAGATGAAACCCTCTTCTTCTTCAAGTCTTCAAAACCCTTACAAACTTGAGAGTAAAATAAAAATAGTACTAAATCCAAAATCTGATAAAAATATGATACTAAAATCTGATAAAAACTGATACTAAGCTATAATTCTCTACGAGTATTTATAGTTTTAAAAAATCTGTGCTGCGGCGGATCACTCGGCGAAATTAGTCGGAATCGACGATCAATTCGGTGATTCGCCCTTTGGTGTAGTTCATCACCGTCTTGCACCATCCTTCGGTATCATCGTGCTTTGGGTCATTGGGCGACATAGTACTACTTCACGGACCTTTTCTGCGATCCACTGAATGCCCCCTTTTTCCGCCAACTTGATTCTTTCCTTCAGGGCTCAGCACACTAGAACAAAAGGCGAAAGTGAGACCCTTCGGCGATTAACCAAGTGAACTCGGCGATTAACCAAGTGAACTCGGCGATCCTCAGGCCTTCATTTTCTTGTTCTTTTAAGCTTTTTCGTTCCTTTTTGCGAAGTAGTGTCCATGCATTCCTTCAAACTTCAAATACCTGAAACTTAAATGTTTTCATCAGATATTGAGATAATATAAGCATTTGAGGACACTATTTCTATTAAAATAAAGCCTTAAATGAGTCCAATTTGTGAACTCATCAACACCCCCAACTTAAACTCTTGCTTGTCCTCAAGCAAACTCAAGCTCAGTTGTTCAAAAAGGGTGTCTCAAACAGTGCTACACAAGACTCAATCATGAATGTACACAACAAGATTTCAAACTATTTATGTGAAGATTCAATTGTGTACTCAAAGGTTCAAGTTGCGATACACCATTATCAAAGATTTTCAAGCTCACAATACTTTCTACTAATATAAGTTCAAGCTCAACGAAAGTATCTAAATGCGCTCACACAAAGAATGATTCCATATTCACACACAAAGGCTAATCAATTTAGGATTGGGAATCAGATGCAATGCTCACACTCAAAAAGAGGAACACAATGCATGATTTCACCCATTGGTTTGCCTTTATTTTCCAATCGACTTTCGGTACAGCTTACTCAACATCAAAAGGGTCTTTCCAAGGCTTGTAATGGGGCTGAGTGCAAAGGTATGGTCATTTAGGCTCAGTGACTTCTTCATCCTCGTGAGATGTGGTGTTCTCAAAATGTCCTTTTCCTTTCCCTTATCACTTTTTCTTCTAGTGCTTCGAAGTCATCCTTTCATTCACTCTCCATGTATTGCTTGAAAACCCAGTTCCTTTTGCACCTTTATTCAAAAATTAGAATATTATTATTATTTTGATTTTTTTTTTGATGGAGGGTTTCCATTTTGTTTTGCAATACCATGGATTAGAGAGACTTTTTCTTGCACTTCTTGACTTCTCCTTCTCCTTTTCAACACACGCCCAACTTAGGCCAAAGGCCTAAGTTGGCTATTCACTAAACCACAAATCAAGAGGATTATATGTAGTGGGTCAAGTAAGGTTTAGGGTTCATCAAGTTTCTTCCAAAGAAAGGAAAGGCTCAAGAGGTGTTCAAAAGAGTTTCACACGCTCACGGGTAGGCCACAAAAGAGGTATATGTCAAATTTGGCTCGCACTCTTTAAAGTTGCCTAAGATCATCTCAAGAGCACACCTTTCTAAATCAATCAAACTAACGGTGCAAATTCTAGGTTTATTCATGCATAGTTCAAAGTAAGCTAATCACACAAGGCATCGACACTTAAGTCAAACAAGACTACACACTTTCGCTAGTTCAACGGTCATTACAAGAGAATCAATTCGATAAATGGCTAATCATAACAAGATGCAAAGAGTTCACATATTGTCTATGCACCTTCATTTGGTTTCGTCGTAGCCGCACATTCATGTTCGTTCGATTGAGAGCACTATTCAAGTCATCAGTATTGATCGGAACTGAGACTTAAATTTTGCAAAAAAACAGCCACTTTCAACACAAGCGGTGGCAAAAAATTTCGAAAAACAAATTATTATTTTTTCGGAAGGGTCAAAATATTCATCAATTAAAATCAAAAGGAGGAGCCATGAGCTCAAACATCGATGAAAAGCAATATATAGCACAATTTAAAAAAATAGACAACCCAGATATATACAGAGCACGAATCACAAAATAGCACACAAAAGGTGAGCCTCACCCCACCGCAAATAAAAGCAATTTGTCTTCAAATACTAATAACAAAGAATCCAAAAGGGAAAATAAAGAAAGACAGAGAGGGGGGTAAAGAGGGGATCTTGTCTAAGTAGTCGCTTCATTTGTCTGGGCATCAATACCCAGAGTGACTTCCAGAAGGACCAGCTCCATTGGATCCAGCAGCAGGAGCCTTTGCCAAGGAGGCTTGCACAACAACATCTATCATGATTTCTTCAGTCTCGGCTATGTCATCCGCTGCAGCTCCCTCAGACATATCTTTGTCAGTCTCTGCCTCTGAGTCAAGATTGAGTATATGTTTTACTCTATCCCCATGTCCAGTGGTGGTCTGAGGCATCGCAGACATGTCTGGAATCTCTTTTGTTCCAAAAATCATGGACACATCAGTGAACTTCAAGTGATTTACATCTCTTTGCAGCTCAGCAATGGCAGCTTTTAAAGTTGTCACCTCATCTGTGGTCCCTTGGTTGTTCTCACACACTGCTATCATGGCTGCTAGGGCGTTAATGATAGTGTTCAGAGGTGTTATAGCATCATCTAGGGCAATCTGAATCATGCCTGGAACAGAGGCCTCTAGATTGGTAGCTCGACGATCAACAGAAAGGGTAAGCTTCCCTATCTGGAGTAGGGAAGCCTAGGTGAGTAGAGGCCGGGAAACAGCAGCAATAGCATTAGGTCTGGGAGACCTTGCAGCCGTGGAAGAATCTGGAGGTGCCTCTGTAGGTGATGATTCTATGTTTTCTGACTCCATCAATGTTGTCTTCTTCCTTTATGCTTGATCCTTAAGGTACTCGGCTTTGATCCTCCGGATATCAATAGAGGTTGTGGGCATCATTTCCACATCTTTCTTGACATCCCGAGGTACTCGAGCTTGTTTACACAATGATGTGATCAATACTGAGAATGGAAGTGAGGTCTGGCTTTGCCTTGCACACATGAGTATCTCTGAAGTGATGATTTCTCCCAAATTTATTTGTGTCCTCTCTATGATGCAACCCAGGCAAGCTGCCTTGGCAAGGCGAAGAATCAACTCATTCTGGGATGACATGATTGTGCTGCTGATGAAACCAAACCAAAACATTGCTGCTATGTTTAGTTCTTTCTTTTCAATTGGATCTCCGTCCTCCAACCATTTTGACGCCTCGTCTGAAATTAGTGGGGCTAACCACTTTTTCATCTCATCCAGTTTCTTGGTTCTGATAAAATGCTGGCAGTGATCTCCAATATCCATGGACATGCCCAAAACCTCGTTAATCGCCTCACTATCACACTTCACCCTCCTACCTCTGACAACCATATATTCTACTTCTTTGAAGGTTGCTGCTAGTTGCTTTTTCTGGGGTATTAGTGCACTATATGCACTATAGAACTATCTTACCCAGTTTGGAATATAAGGATTGTGGGGCTTGGTGAAAATCTGGAACTTGTGGTATTTCAGGCATTCCATTATCTCTGGGTATCTGTCTATAACCCTGTCTATAGACAGCCGCTTCTCCTCTAGAATTGTTCTCAGTCCCTCAGCTTTTACTCGATTTGTTGACTTAGGTGGAGGACCCTGTACTGGAGGCGCTAATACCATTGCCTGCTCTAGAACTTGAGATGTAGGAGTGGTAGGTTGGGTATTCCTAATCCTGAATAGATCATTCAGCTTCTTAGTTCGCCACTCAGCCCTCTGTGCTATTAACAGATCATCAGAACCCACATCTTCTCTTTCAAATTGGTTAGGGTCATTTCTGTAAAAGATATCACTGTCAGTGCTTGCATCTGATAGTTCAAGGATTATCCTTGTCCTTGCCTCTCCCACCAACTGTGGAAAGTTTAGAAACCTTACTTCTGGATGTAGTTGTTTCCTCGTTGAATGCAATCCCTTTTGTTTTGCCTTGGGGTAACCTGCTTTTTCTTGCAACTTTAGTTCTAGCCATTTCTGTAGAGAATTTGGGCAGAAGTTAGAACAACTAAATCAAATTCATAAGGACACAATTGCATACTATCTCGCCGAATGGATCGGCGAATCGCCTGATTGCTTTGGTGAAAAGTGCTTTATCTGCTGAAATTTATAGTGCAATACAGGAGAGGAGTACAGGTGAGGGGTGATCGAGGGTTCCTTCGGCGATTCGTCGAGTGCCTTTGGCGATTTGAGATTTTTCGCCGAAGGCTACAGAATCCATGTCTCAAGTAGCAAGGAATTAAAAATGAGATGAGATCAATAGGCGAACCGCTGAGTGATTTGGTGAGCTTGGCCTAGCTCGCCAATTGACCCATCGTGCCTATTTCCCACTTGTCTTCTCGATTTCAACCCGCACCCCACTGAAACAAAATCAAAACATGCACTAATCAAGCTTACAGTTTCTCTTCAACTTAAACAGTATTCAAGAGAGCCTCATAAAATTCTATTCATATTAGGTCATCAGAACGGGATTCCAACATTTAAAACAGAAGGGTTGGATTAGCAAATCAACAGAGGCACATGAATAGTCTCAAGTTGACATCAAGACACCATACTCAACATGGGATAACATTTCTTGCAGTGAAAGTATAATTATCACGATTAAATGCAGGATTTGGAGGACTAACATTTTAGGCAGATCAAGTCAAGACTGCGATGCTAGGCAGCGGATTAGTACAGATCCAAGCACTACTAAATTAGCTAAAGTACTAAAGAGGTACGAATTTTTTTGAAAATACTAAATAGGTGCAATTTTGCAAAAATCGAGAGTGAGAAATTGTGAAAAAGGTTGAAAGTCAACCCGTGGACTTATAAAAAAATTAGATCTCACCCATTCAGCGACATAAGTCACCTTCGATCCGTTGTTCGGCGATTCGCTGAGTGTCCATCTACCTCGCTGAGTTTTATAGGATCTTCAGTTAAGGTGAGGATCCAAACGGCGGTCTTTGTTGAGGTCACCGAATAAGTCAACGATTCACCAATTGAAATTGTGTAATCCATCATGTATCTTTCACAAACTTTTCATGCCCAATCCTACAAAATCAAGACACCCTTATTTCAATAATAACATGCTACCAACATTTATGGGTTTTGGGTTGCCTCCCAAACAGTGCCTTAGTTAACGGTGTGGCACGACGTGAATCAGTATTCAAACTCAATTTTTGGGGTTAGCCTTGGTATCACCAGGCAATCCCCCATTTTGTTTTGGGTGGGGATCGGGTGACGGATAATCCATAAGGTTCTCTAGCAGCTGGACAACTCTGGAATGAGACCAAATCATCCGCTTCATTCCTTCGATATCTGCCTTCATTTCTTTTAGCTCTCTATCTTGCTCAGTCATCTTATGGAGAATGCTTGAGAGCATTTCCTCGAGATTTTTAACCTCCCTGTCCTTGACACTTCTTCGCTCATGAGGAGGGATGTATTTATCCATCCTCTTACACTGTACCTCAATCTTTAACATCTTTTAGGCCAACTCGTCCATCTGAGTCATTAGGGCGGCCAACATGAAGTCCTTTTCTACTTCTTGATTCATCTCAGCCATTTGATTAAGCAGTTGAGCTGCCACCACATATGGTTGTTTTACGATGCCTCCCGGGTCAACAAACCTCTTGTTTCCAGGACCAAGACTTCTGTAGAAACAGTCAAGGAGAGCTATGTTGGGAATGACATGATTTGGGCATTGATTGATCAGTTCATTAAACATTGCCCATAATTTGTGGATCTGTTCATCCTCCACTTGTTTGAAAGTGAGGCTACAATCCGTGAATATCATTACCTCTAATGGAGGAAACTCCATAGGCTTCCAAGTGTTGCTCGCCATGCTCACCTCCTCTGTTTGGATACAGACAAACCACAAAAAAAAACTAAAACTTAAGTGAGCAAACTACAACTAAAAAGAAGAACAATTCTACTTAACTAAGAATTCTCAAGTGACACCACTCCCCGGCAGTGGCGCCATTTTGATTGCTTATCGTGACCAACAACACTAAACTACGGTTCGAGTGTCTACGATCGTCGATAATATAGTAATCCAACCAAGGGATGGGGTCGTGTCCCAAGGGAGCGGTTTTTGAGAATTAATAGAAAAATAAAATTTGGTTCTAACTAGTCATAGCTAAAGACATTAATGATTAAAAATATTATAAATTAAAGGGGGACACTACAGTGTCAAATATCGATTTGGGGTTTTGTCACAAGTATAGCAAAAATAACAAAAATAACAAAGAAATCAAGTATGGGGAAGAGTTCTTGGGATGTGACCGCAATACAAGTTATGATAAATAGTTGGGTACATGCTTTTGATAGGAAATTTGCAAGATAATAGTGAGTAGGCTAAGCTTTAGGTGGAAATAAGTTCCTTCTCGGGCAACTTACCCCGTGTCAAATGCGTTCCTCTCGGACACCCATTCGTCGTATGAAGACCAGCCTGTGCCTTACCCCACTCACTCTCTCGAGTTGAGTGTTAGTTTATGGGACTAGGGCTCACCCTCTCGGGGTGAACCTCATGTCAACCCACTCCTTAGTCCATCAGTCTAGTGGTCTTGGTTTCGCGACCTCCCTCTCGGGCAAGCCAAAAACACATGGGTGGCTTTGTATTAGCAACTACAAACCCATTAAATTAAACCACAATCACTAGGTGAAATCACCATTAAAATACATCTAACCTATCAGCAAGCAAGACCCAATAATAATATCAACACATATTTTCTAAATCACACCCCAAGAATGGGGTTTTTAGCCACACATCAAGAGATAGAGATTTATACCTTCAATGATGTTGAAATCAAATGGGTATAGAGAAATAAGTCTTGATTTAAGCAAAGAAAGAAGAATCCAAGAGACCCACTTCCAAATTGGAAGAGATGAAACCCTCTTCTTCAAGTCTTCAAAACCCTTACAAACTTGAGAGTAAAATAAAAATAGTACTAAATCCAAAATATGATAAAAATATGATACTAAAATATGATAAAAACTGATACTAAGCTATAATTCTCTACGAGTATTTATAGTTTTCAAAAATCTGTGTTGCAGCGGATCACTCGGCGACATTAGTCGGAGTCGTCGTTTAATTCAGCGATTCGCCCTTTGGTGTAGTTCATCGCCGTCTTGCACCATCCTTCGGTATCGTCGTGCTCTGGGTCATTGGGAAATATAGTACTACTTCGCAGACCTTTTTGATGATCCGTCTATAGCTCCGTTTTTCCGCCGACTTGATCCTTTCCTTCAAGGCTCAACACACTGGAACAAAAGGCGAAGTTAGACCCTTCGGTGATTCGCCAAGTGAACTCGGCGATCCTTAGGCTTTCATTTTTTTGTTCTTTTCAGCCTTTTCGTTCCTTTTTGTGAAGTAGTGTCCATGCATTCCTTCAAACTTCAAATACCTAAAACTTAAATGTTTTCATCAGATATTGAGATAATATAAGCATTTGAGGACACTATATCTATTAAAATAAAGTCCTAAATGAGTCAAATTTGTGGACTCGTCAGTTCGCCTTATGGGCATATCAGATGGTGGTGTAATAGTTCAGAATGGGTCAAAATCTTCACTGGTAGCGGAGGTTGAGGAAAAGCAAGATAGTGATCTGATATTGCTTCAACTAAAGGGTGGAGTTCATTAACGTAGGGTTGAGGTTTTCTCCAAAGGGGGAGATGGTGTGTTTTGCTATCATGGTCGTTTATGTGTTCCTAAGGTGGGTGAGTTGAGACAATAGATTCTTGCTGAAGCCCATAACTCCAGGTATTCTATTCATCCAGGCTCCACTAATATGTAATGTGATCTGTAGGAAGCATTTTGGTGGAATGGTATGAAAAGGGATATAGCGGATTTTGTGGCTAAGTGCCCTAATTGTCAGCAAGTGAGGTAGAACATCACAAACCAGGAGGTATGACTCAAGAGATCAACATTCCTACTTGGAAGTGGGAAGTGATCTACATGGAATTAATTACAAGTCTCGTACTCCCAGATAACATGATTCCATTTAGGTGACAGATGACAGAGTTACTAAGTCTGCGCATTTTTTTGCTGTCAAGACTACATATTCGGTGGAGGACTACGCCAAGATTTACATTAATGATATAGTCAAGTTGCATGGGGTTCCTTTCTCTATCATGTTAGATAGAGGTCCTCAGTTTACCTCTTATTTATGGAAGTCTTTTCAGAAAGGTCTTGGTATTGAGGTAAATCTTAGCACAACATTTCATCCACAGATGGATGGTCAGGTAGAGCGTACCATTCAGACCATAGAGGATATGTTGAGAGCTTGCGTGACAGACTTCAAGGGTAGTTGGGATGATCACCTTCCTCTTGTAGAGTTCTCCTACAATAATAGTTATCATTCCATCATTTAAATGGCCCCTTATGAGGCATTATATGGGCGTAGGTGTAGATCTCCAGTCAGTTGGTTTGAAGTAGGTGAAGCAGCCTTGATAGGGCCAAATTTGGTTCATGATGCTATGGAAAAAGTTCAGTCATTAGAGATAGACTTAAGACAGCCAGAGTCGCTAGAAGTCCTATGCAGATGTAAGGAGAAGGGATTTGGAGTTCCAAGTTGATGATTGGGTTTTCCTGAAAGTGTCACCTATGAATGGGTGGTGAGATTTGGCAAGAAAGGGAAGCTTAGTCCTAGATATGGAGGCCCTTACAAGATCTTGAAAAGAATCGGTAAAGTGGCTTATGAGTTAGAGTTTCCAGCAGAACTAGCAACAATACATCCAGTTTTTCACATTTTCTTGTTGAAGAAATGTGTAGGTTACCCGAATCTATTGTACCTTTAGAAAGTGTGGCTGTGAAGGATAGCCTCACTTATGAAGAGGTAATAATTGAGATTCTTGATCGTCAGGTTCGAAGGTTGAGAAACAAAGAAGTCGCTTCAGTTAAGGTTTTGTGGAGGAGTCGGTCTGTAAAGGGAGCTACTTGGGAAGCAGAAGCAGCCATAAAGGCCAAGTATCCTCACCTCTTTCCTTCCGATTCCATTCCAGCGTGAGATACTAGTTTCTCTCCAGTTTTTCAATCATTCATGCATAGCTTCAGTCTTAGTATCATGTTCCTTCAACTATACTTGCATTTCCAGCGTAATTGCATGCTATTGGAACTTAGTTCAGTGAAAAATTAGTTTCTAGTAATTAGTGGTAGGGTTTGCTGCTTTTTCCCTCCCTATCCAGCAAGTTTAGACTTCATTCGAGGACGAATGTTCCCAAGGGGGAGATATTGTAACACCTAGGAAACTAGACTTAGAAAATGCAGCAGAAAAACACCAGAACCAGTGAACCACAACAGGTTTCACGGACCATGAGACAGATCGTGAGATGAACCACGGTCCATTGACCTGCCCGTGAATTTCGCACCTCTCCAGCACAGTGGACCACGAAGCCCTTCACAGGTCGTGGACCACCTTACGGGACGTACTGGCGCTCGTGAGAGCCAAGCAGAGTCCACCAGGCCTAGTCGTCAGACCACGGGACCTTTCACGGGTTGTGGTACTGACGACGGACCGTGGTGGTTCCCATGGAAGCCTTTCCCAGAAACAGTCCAGAAAATTTTCTAAGGCTCGACCCATGGATCGTAGGTCCGACCATGGGCCGTGGTCCTATTCTGTGGATTAGACCCCTCAAAATCCCCTCTCTGAAGCCAGTCGACAGTTGACAGGACGGACCGTGGGCCAATCCACGGACCATCGGTTGGCCCCGACAACTTTTAAGTCAGGGGTCATTTCATTTTTTCCCTATGCATTGGACCCATAAACTACGTCGTTTAACCCTTAAACTACGTAGTTTTGGTCAGTTTTAACCTAGTGACTTAATTAGAACTTACCCTAATCGATCATTCACCAAAATCAAGAGACACTTAGAGCAAAACAGAAGGAGAAAGTCGAGCAACCCTTCAAGAAAATGCAGCAAGGTTTTCTTCAGTTACAGACCCGAAATCGAAAGATTTCTCTGTGAATTTCGTCATCAGGTATGTGGGATTTCACTAGTGAGTTCCTTTCACCCATTAGGTCCCTAGAATTTAGTCAGATTGTTGATTTCCTCCATATTATCTAGACCTAGGGTTTCTAGAATCTCAACAGATTACTATGATTTAGTTATTTTAACGTTCTTAATTAGATTATCCTGTCTTAGTATTTTTTTTCCCTAGATTCTTGCATAAACTCAGAACCCTAGTTATGTAGTTCTTTTAGTTCATGAATTACATTAACTAGGACAGATAAACATATATACATTCCTCAATTTTCGAATGTTTCATTATCAGAAATTAATGTGCATTTTCTGATTTGCATGTCATATTATTGAGCTATCCAGTTTACTTCAGTTATGTTATAAATTTCACATATTCAGTTCGGAGTAGTCTTCATACCAAGTTGGACTAGGGTCACTCACCCTCAAGTCCTAGAACTACGTGCCCATGTAGGTTTATAAGTCCCCTCTGTCGGCATTAGTTTAGTGATCACGCCAATCATGCCTCTATACCTCTGGCAGGGTATATTGGGTCCTCTCGATGGAGAGTATACATCATACTCCACATTTAGCTCACGTGGTTTTATGTCTTTTATTAATAGCTCCCACAGCCTGATTCTAGTGCATTGACTAGGTTACCAGTTACAGTTCAGTATTCAGTTTTAGCATATATAAACTTGGTCATTGCGTTCAATTAGTTCATGTTCATTATTTTCAGTATAGTATCATGTTCAGATTATATCATTGCTTTATCGCTTTGTTTCTGTTATATGTTTTATTCAACTTTATTTTAGCATGCATGCTCAGTACCTTTCAAGTACTGACACATACTCTGTCCTACATCTTCTCATTATGTAGGTTCAGGTCCTCAGCATTCAGATCACGCATAAATTGGTTCCCGATCTTCAGTTCAGTAGCATCAGTGGTGAGTCCTCATTCTTCAAGGACGACATACATGTTATCTTTCTACTTTCAGTCTCTAGTTTCAGTTTTGCTAGATTTAGCTGGGGCATGTCCCAACATATCTAGGCAGTTAGGGACTTTATTTCAGACATAGTTAGATTCAGTTTTAGCTTTGGAGTTTGATATTTCAGTTGTCATTAAACTCACAAGTTATTTATTCAGATAGTAATGGGTATTCCCTATCATTTCATTTATATGATGATTTAAGTTTCCGCACAGTACTTTCTTAATTCGGTATCTTTAAGTATACTTATGATATTCTAGCAGGGTTAGCTTGGGGTCACTCGTGATCCTAGGTCCCGTGTCCGCACCCTGGGGGTAGATTCAGGGCGTGACAGGTATTGTTTGTGCCCTAGCATGAATTTGATGCTTATTTGAGAGATCAAAGAAAGAAAAGAGCTCAACTTGCGAATTTGGAGAAGGCCTACGCCTGTTTGGACAAGTCACATGGAGAATTGAGCATATCATATAGCAAAATGAATAAGAAGGAGAAAAGTCGTGACAAGTTCTTCACAAGTATGTGGAAGGGGGTCAAAGGCCTCTGAAAAGTGTTGAAGGCAACTTAGCCACTCAGACTTTGAGGCCGATTGAGGAGGGAGATGAGCTAGTTGCATGGAGTAATGATGGTGGAGCTGATGATAGCAAGGCCACTGCTAGTGATGGAGATGATTGAGGCAGCGAAGGGGCCCTTTTGTATTCTCTTTATTATTTCCATAGTTATGATGTGAGTACATAGTACCACTTTAGGTAGGGGTTCTCCCCTTTGTGTTGTTTATACTTTTGTTAGATATTTTGGATTGTTTTTGTTGCCCTTGTCGGGTTTTTGTTTATTGTATGGATTGGTCATTTTTATCATAGTTTTGTTTTTGTTATATTTGATTCTTTTTGTAGCAATAAATAATGGTGATAGTGTTTCATGCTTGTATGCCTTGAAGTAGGGGAACTCTAAGTACCCATAGCTTGTGAGATTGGAAGCCCATGTAAAGGCTTGACGAAAAGGCTAAAATTGCAAAATGATAGATCGGGTGACGTTATTCTTAAGGGAAAATCATCATTTTTGTTGATGGATTTGTGGGGCCTAGATATGAGGTTGTGACTTGTTTTGTACTACTAGACTTAGTCATGCCTTGCAAATCATAAATGAGAACCCCTCTGAATTTTTTGTTAAAGGAAAATTATGGAACTGAATGACTTGGTTACAATGTTTTGTCTCTTGTGACTCCAGCTTACTAGGTGGTGAAGTGAAAAATAACTCTTTTGTTCTTGACTAGGTAGTGAAATTGATACATCTTGACTAGTCTACATGTCATGTGTGGTGAGTGTTGAAAATAATTTATTTGTGTTCACTTGGGTTAACTAGAACTTGTTTGGTTGATCATGAAATGTTGGTCTTGATTAAATTTTGTTGTAGAAATGATCTTAGGAGTTCTTTGTTTGTTCTAGAAGTCCAGTTAGCCTAAAAATCCCAACTTTTCACTAAATATATCCTTAGTTTTCCGCTTTGAGCCTAAATCTTTTTTATTGGCAACCACATTACAAGCGCTATCCCCCTTTGAAAAAGTAACCCTCCTTTGAAACCTTCCCTCCTTGAACTTGGAGTTTTGAAATTTGAGGCTAAAAACCTAAGCTAGGGGGTGTTATGGGAGATTTATAGAAAGGATGTTTACCACATGAGAGCTTGATAAAAAAAATAGAGAGATTGATTATAGAGGAAAAGTCTTAAAGAAAGAAAATCTTTTGAAAAACAAGGAAAGTTTTGAGTGAAGGATAAATTAGTTAGATAATTAAGTGGTTAGGGCTCTATTTTAGGCTATTTTAAGAAATGATGTATGATGAGTCTGGGATTCTGAATCATTTAGGGCTTAATAATCATAGTTTTAGTGTACTTATTGCTTATCTTATGCTCTAAACTGATGTCTATGTGTTAATTTGCAACTATGAAGGCAAAAGAACAATGCAAGGACATTAGTGGGCAAAAGGGAGCAGAAAAGCTTAACCAGTTGAAGAAAAACAAGGTTGAGGATCGCCAAGACCACTCGGCGATTCGCCGAATAGTCCTTCAGCTCGCCTAAAGTTACAGCGTGCCAGCCTTTGGACAAAGGCATTTAGGTGGTGGAATGTACCCTCGGCGACGCGCCGATTGGATCAGCGAAGGAGCTTCAGCCCGCCTAAAGTTACACAGTGATTAGTGAAGATGCAAGCCAAACCGGCGATAGGAAGGGACAATTGGCACATCACCAACTAGGTCGGCGAGCCCGACTTCGATCGCATAAAATAACAACACAGAAAGGGCGAGGACTCAAGCTAAAAAGGTGATGGATAAGAGTATTCGGCGCGTCGCCGACCTGGTCGGTGATGCTCTACTTATTTCGCTAAATGACCCTGAAGGCAAAAATCTATGAACGTATAAATTGAATTTTGAAAAGAGAAAGAGTCGTTCCTACACATACGTATTTTGAGTTTTTGATTCAAACACTATGTTTAGTAGTTTTTGAGGAGAATTTTAAGTTAGGTTTTGATTTTAAGTTGATTTCAAGTATTGTGAACACCCGAATTTCATTACTTAGCTGATGGAGAACATAGTTGGTAATATTTTCTTGCGTTTTATAATGGTTGGATAGAACCCTCATTCTTGGGGTTGTGAATATGTGATTAATTGTCTAAATTAGCTTATGGGTGTTAGTATTTACGGATATAATTGTTGTTTAGAAGTGGGTTCGATTGATAATCGAGTTTTAATTCACGAATTGTAGTTGAAAATACAGTTCTAACCTAGTATTATATGCTTGCTTGAGAAAGAGGTTTTAGAATTAAAATTATCAATTGATGATTGTGGATTCAGCTTGAGAAAGTGAGTCTTAATTCGATCCTACCAATCTAGCTCGAGAGAGTAGATTAATTGAGGTTTTGGGCTGTTCAAAATTATTATGTTTGTCGAGGTTCGAGAGAACTCACTTGATTCGTAGTAGTTGATCGAGAGATAACTATTACATCTAAAGTCTAGTCTACCCTCTAAGATTCAATGATTTTCAGTAAATAGTAATCACCCGTATAGCAATATTGGCTATTAATCGATCACATCTCCAAGGATCCCTCTCTACTTGATTACTCCCCTGTTTTTGTAGTTGTTAATTAACAAATCTTATCCCCCCCCCCCATTTGACACTAGTTGTCAACCCCTGCAACTTATTTTAATTATTCCGATAAATTCTATTCCTACAACCGATTAGAACACGTCTTTTACTTCGTAATTGAATTCTCTATTGTATCACTCCCTATGGAATCGACCCCAACTCTTCGTTGGGTTTCCACTAGATTGTGATCGCCTACACTTAGAATTGGATGAAGTGTAGTTGAGCGTTATCAAAAATGGTGCCGTTGTCAGGGGAGTGGTGTTTAGAATTCTTTTAGTGAAGTTTAGCTGTGATCTAATCTTATTTGTAGTTGAATCAACTTACTTTGTTTGTGTGTGTTGTTGGATGCTCGTGAATGGGTGACGAGATGAGTGTGAACGAAGCAACGCTAGCCAACTTAGACACCAAGATGACATCGGTAACTTGATTGATATTAATGAAGCTCAATTGGGTAGTGTGGGTGATATTCATTTACCTTAGGTTGTGAGCAATGCTGCATTCCACGTGACTAGCACGATGTTCCAACTATTAAAAATGAAGGGTTCGTTTGGAGGTTTCGCTCATGAGGATCCCTATGAGCATATTCGAAACATCTTGGACGTGTGGTCCATTTGCCTTCGAGAATATCACACAAGAGTCGATCTGACTTTGGTTGTTTCCATTCTCTCTATTGGGGGAAGCAACAAAATGGTTGGCTGAGTTACCAAAAGAATCAATCACTTCTTGGGAGGAACTCACCGAGCTATTCTATGTAAAGTTTTTCCCTCCCTCGAATATGATGAAGTTGAGGGATCATATTCTGAACTTTAAGCGAGTAGATAGGAAACCGATTCATGAAACATGGTTGAGGTTCTAGAAGTTGCTTCTCAAGTGCCAAACTCATGGACTCCCGAGCAATATGTTGCTACAATACTTCTATCGGAGTCTCGACTAAGTAAACAAAAGGGTGGCTGACCAGCTTGTAGGAGGAGAAATCATGCAACAACAGTTTGCTATAGCATCCACTCTCCTCGATGAAATGACAAAGATCAATTGTAATTGGTACACTAAGGAAGATCAAGTGTCTCCTTTGAATTTTGGGCTGACAAAAGAGCAAGTAGAAAAAAAACCAAGAATGAGACGACAAGATAGCCAAGATGATGTCCCAAATGGTGTTGCTAAACGAACAAGTGATTGGAAGTATTTCTGAAAACAATGAGGTGCAAAAAGTGTCAAGACTAGAGGAGGATTCTTACCCGGGCTCTTTGAAGTCGGGTGGGAATCAAGGTTGGAACACACTTATTGAAGGTGGACGGAGAAGTTACATTCGAGAATGGGTTGACTAAAATGATTTTTGGAGGAGAGAAGACAATCATGATGTCTATCACATGAAAATGGCTGACAGCCCAAAGTCTAAGGGCAGTTCAGGGAGCCTTCGAGTGGATGAATTGTTATCACGCATGTTGCTCTCAATTGCACATGCAAGTGTACGCGGTTGCGCAAGTAATATAGTGGCTCTTAAAAGAACCAGATTATCGAACCCAAAGAACTTGTCAATTAACTATCTTTACTAAATTATACTGGTCTAATTATTTATTTAAGAGTGCCAAAAAAAATGTAGGAAAAAAATAATAAAATTACTTACAGTGATTTGGAAAATACCAAGGCTGCAGCATGTATTGATCTCATGTATCATATTATCGGCTTAGAACTAATTTTAGTTGTCAAGTTACTGGTTTACAGGGTTAATTGTATGAGTCAGGTATCAAACCTCTAGTCGCCTACTCCAGTTAGCTGTCTAACTACATTGTTGAGTGGGGATAAACAGGCCTAACTGCGAGCATGTATATTTCATCATGTTTCGTAACCAAGCAAGTTGTTAATCCGGGCGTCACTCCTGAACACAAATCACCTCAACTAAATGGATCGATCGAACTCTCTATATTCTCTCGTCTATCTAACCCCTCCTCTCTCGATTTTAAGATTACACAATATATTTATCTCTAGATGGTCAGTCAAGAAATACTAAAACAAGAATATAAAAGTAACTTATAATGACAACCAAGAATTAATTCATAAACCTTAAATAATCAACATTCATTTCGTAGCTACAGCCCCAGAACTAGGGTGTTTAGCCACTAATCTCTCAGAAAAGAACCCTAAAAATTATTGACAACTTACCCTTCGGGGTGGCCCAGTGGTTTGGGCTTGGGACTTTCATGTTGGAGGTCTCAAGTTCGAAACCCCTTGCCAGCGAAAGCAAGAGGTTTGACTTCTGGGTCAAGCTCATCGCACCAGGATTGCCTAGTGCGGGTTACCTCTCCTATGTGGTTTGCGAGTTATTGCATAGGAGCGGGGGTTTTACCCTGTGCGCACCAAAGAGTAGCGGATGCGAGCTTTCCTTTGTCATAAAAAAAAAGTATTGACAACTTTATACTTTATGCCCTAATTGATCTCCCCCTAAATAATTATTCATATGGACTATTTATAGATGTAAAAAACCCTGAATAAAATAATTGAGTCCAAAACAAATTAGGAAACCAAAACAAAAAAGGAGTTGGATTCCGCATGAATTGTGCCGCCTCCATAGTTTTCACGGTTGCTTCCGTCGCTGAGTGACATGTGGCAGACTTCTATCGTTGATTCGCCATTAGCAATTTGCAATCTGCACTCTTTGCACTTTATCTATTATATATAATTATATTAAATTTATTCCATTAAGCTATCTGCTTGATTTTCTTGTTTAACCTTCCATCTTTAATTTGTTTTAGCTCCAAACTTCTTAACTATACACTATTTAGCACAATCCATAAAATTCATGCTCAAAAAGGGCAAATATAAATAATTAATGTGAGGCAAATAATGATTAAAAATATATATTTTTTGCCTCACATCAACATCCCACACTTAAACTTTTGTTCGTCCTCGAGCAACCATTAAAGCTCATCTAAAAAAAAACTAAGAATGTCATCACTTTGGTTAATACAAACAATTAGGCCA
>JAJOOS010023253.1:0-13148 GCA_029582725.1 Solanum chiquidenum
CATTTACACACGTGGCGGGCGAGTGTGTACAAACACAACCAACTTGGGTGGCTGAACGTGCCACATCAGCACAAAAGGTGCACAAAAATACAAAAAAAATGAGTTCAGGGGGGTAATAGGACCCTAGTTAAGTTTAGGTGTGTCTCTAGGATTTCGGTCATAGTCTAGGGGGTACTTATGCATTATCCCTAATAATAATAATAATAAATACGGATTGAAATTTCACAAGTAGCCTCTTAGAAAGATAAAATAAAGTATATATAGATTTTACCCCTAATGTAGAGGTAGATAGAGACTATTTTCAAAGGTATGATGTTGTGCATTTAAAGGAGAGTAGTTTGGTGGGAATGTGGGAACCTAAGCGATTACTCCTTTGTTCATATTATTTGTCAAAATTTCTTTTTTCATGCTCCTTAATAAATTCTGAATAAAAATTATTATTTTACTTTTATCTCTCTAAAATATTCTCTCCGTCCACTTTTATTTGTCATGTTGCGCTTTTGAAAGTCAATTTGACTAATTTTCAAAGTTAAATTAGATTACATTAATTCGATATTTTAAATAAAAATCTAGATATTCAAAAACTATACGAAAAGTACTATACATTACATTTTTTGCATATCAATATGATGAAAAATTAAATCATAAAATATAAGACAAAGTTTTTATAATTTGACTCTAATAAGGGAAACTATGACAATTTAAAGTGGACGGAGATAGTATTGCACAAGAACTAAGTTAATCTTATTTCAAGAACATTTAATAATAAGGATTAAATGACATAAAAACAATTCATTCAATTTTGATTTTGTAAAATAACAAATAAATTGAGATTAATATTATTAATGATCTTGATTACTGATATAAGACGGAGGGAGGGAGTAATGATGAACAACTTCTAAAATAAATTTATTCACCTAACTTTCTATTTTGTACTATACAGAAAAATATCTAGGAAAGTAAAATATCACTCTCTTTTTATTAAAAAAACTATGAATTTCAACATATTACTTTGACAGTTAAAAAGAACACATTCATATTTACATATGTAATATCTTCATATTATTTTAGGTTAAATGGCTTGGCCGGAAAGTATGGAGAGGGTGGCATAATGACTTAGGGTTAAACTAATTAGTTCCTTTGCCCATCTAAAATTTTCTATCTTTAGATTTTATCGTAGCTTCAAAGACGCATACACAAAAAAAAAAAAAACTTAAAAACTAGTGAATTTTAATCAATATAAAAATTCGATTAATATGGTTGACAAACAATTAATCTCTAAATTAACCAATGAATAATAATGGCTAGTGGATCATGTAAAATTAGTTTGAGATTGTTGAATCTTTGTGAACAAAGCTCCATATTTGTGGCTAAAAGAAAAATGTAAGTTACGTGTAAGTGTTGAACATTGTCAATTGTGTGGTCAAGTAGAGTTTTGGTTTATAAAAAATGATTAAAATGCTCTTGATCATCCTTTTTCTACTAATGTACTATACAATTATTTCACCCAAGAGACACCTAGAAATAAAGTCTTTTTAAAGCTTAAACAATATGTTTGTACTTTGTTGTGATATATATATATATATATATATATTAAAGAACATACTCAACTACCTTCTTGACCTAACTATCACAAATTCACAATCGTCATAAAGAGGAGAGGAAGTTGTTAGATGCAAAAACAAGTCTCTATCTTCTTGACCTAACTATTACAATAGTCAACTATGAAATTGTGTAAAACAACATATGTGGTAATTCTAATAGGCCGAAGGAGAATCAATTTATTAGGTTAAAATTTAATTTAATATGCCCATCAAATAATCAATGTACGAATGAGACATGTTTTTAAAAAAAATTATATATTAGTTATGACCTTTATATTAATTTAGTCACAGGTAAAAATAATAAAATTCTAACAATAACCACATATATATAACAATAATTTGTACCTTTTTTCTTAAATCCCCGAAGGGATCGGACAACAATAATTAAAATGATACACAAAATACTGAAATGATGCACAATTTCAATAATTACAACACAATTAAGCAGACAATTATATAATTGGAGTTGGATCGTCTAAAAATGTGTTTTCTATTAGCCACATGAAAGAGGGTTAAACCTAATGGAATCTTTTAGTTTTGAGATCAAGGATCAAAATGATTCACCTTTTGTAAACATTAACGACCATAGTTATTATGGTACATATATCAAGGACCAAAATAAATCAATTCTAATATATTTCCTCAGTCCCATTTTATATGTCACCTTTTTATTTTACACTTGCATTAATAAATGATGCAACTTTACCTTTTTTTTTTTGGAACTCAAGTTTTCAATCAATGAATATGAATTAATTTATTTTGATTAATTAATTTAACCAATGAACATGAATCATTTACTTAGTTTTTCTAAGTTGGTCAAATGTATATTTTCAAGGCTAATAACTCACAAGGGTAAAAAAAGAAGAATATGGTAATTTATGCATTGATTTTATGAAATGACAAGTATTATGGACCAACTATTTATATAAATGGATGACATATAAAATGGGATGGAGGGAATATTGATTAACGACTATTTTGATCACTTTTTTCAAATGAAAAATGTCAAATACTTCACGGGATCCCAATCTATTCTATCATTCATCATTTTTCAATCGGTTATCTTTTATAATAATTTAATGTTCAAATAAATTAATTTTGCCTTAACTATGGACACTTCCAGTTGAATAACAAAAGTGTAATTTCTACCAAAAAAAAAAAGAACAAAAATGAGCAATCGCATAAGTAGGATCTGAAGAGGATAAGGTGTACGCAAATTTTACCTCTACTTTGCGGAGGTAGAAAATGTGTTTTCAAAAATATAATACAATGCATTTAAAGCAGAGTGGGTGGGGATGTGCAAACATAAGAGATTGCGTCACAAAGAACAGGGTTAACATTTATGAAAAAGATATTTGGTTCTTTTGTAATTACTAGTTTTGTGTATGTGTAGGTGAGTCTCACGTCAATCAATAACGTTGCATAAAAGAACAAATTTATTTATAAATATATTTAAAATGACTTGTGCCTCTTTCTTTGATATTTTTAATTTTTTTTATTTTGTTTACCATTATTTAAATAAAACTATATAAGATAAAAATATTATTTTTAAAGTCTTAAATATTAAGATCTTTAATGGAAGATAGATAGATACGTCAAAATTAGTCTGTAGTGGTTCTATATAAAAACTAAACTAATTGGTTACATTAATTCAATGAATTTGCTCAATCCATGAACATAAAAATTTCAGATCGAAGATCTTTATTAGACTTTTTTTTTACTTCAAGGTGCTCATTCTGTAGTAACTTAACCAGGATAATTTCAAAAGTACAAATCATGATATATGTGTAGACAATAAAATTCGCATCGAGATAATAATAATAAAAAATAGAAAATTATCATAACAATCGTTTTATTGATTTAAAGTGCGAGTGCTACAATCTCTATAATTCCTCCGAATTTGCCTTTTCGGATATAATTCAAGGGCTCTTGAGTTTGATTTTGAATTTATATTGAAGATCTTAAACTTGAACTTTATCTTGATCTTGATCTTGAACTTGAACTTTATCTTGATCTTGACTTCTAGTTGATTTCAAGGGCTTCGAGCTTGATCTTGAATCTGGTGGTCTTGATTTTTGATCGTTCTTGAACTTGAACTTTATCTTGATCTTGATTTCTAGTTGAATCCAAGGGCTTCAAGCTTGATATTGAATTTGGCGGTCTTGATCTTGATCGTTCTTGAACTTGAACTTTATCTTGATCTTGATTTCTAGTTGAATCCAAGGGCTTCAAGCTTGATCTTAAATCCGGTGGTCTTGATCTTGATCGTTCTTGAACTTGATCGTTCTTGAACTTGAACTTTATCATTGATCTTGACTTCTAGTTGAATCCAAGGGCTTCGAATTGATCTTGAATCTGACTGTTTTGATATTGATCGTATTTGAACTTGAACTATCTTGATCTTGACTTCTAGTTGAATCCAAGGGCTTCGAATTGATCTTGAATCTGACTGTTTTGATATTGATCGTATTTGAACTTGCACTATCTTGATCTTGACTTCTAGTTGAATCCAAGGGCTTCGAGCTTGATCTTCAATCCGACAGTCTTGATCTTGATCGTTAACTTAAACGCTTGAAATCTTGAAATCTTGAATTTTTGAACTCGTAGAGAAATCTTTGGCTTTTGATCCACAAGCTTTCTCTAGCTTCTTGTTAGAATTCTTGACCTTGTAGAGAAATCTGTGGCTTTTAATCCACGAGCTTTCTCTAGCTTCTTGTTAGAATTATTGGTTCCTTTTCAGAATTATGAGGACCCCTATTTATAGTTTTAGAATAGAGGAGTTGTGATAGGAATATGATTCCCTTCAACCAATCAGATTTAAATGACATGACATATGGGCTTTATAGAGCGGACTTTAATTAAGACCATATTTATTAGATTTAAATAATTAACTCAATTATATTAATCCATAATAATTATTTGGACTAATATATTCATGCATGAATTTAATATAATTTGAATCAGTTTATAAATTTTTATTTAATAAATTTTAAATGATTACAAATACCCCTTCTTCAAGTCTTGTCAAGATATTTTATCTTTCAAAGACTATACTTGAAGAATTTGAAGACTTCAACTTGCATACTTGGAGATTTTGAAGACTTTATCTTGTAACAACTTTTATTCATAGGGGTTTGTCTCCATTGAGTCACCACCATTTTGGTGCAAGTCTAAAGTTTTATGAAAGATTACTCATAACTTTAACTTTCATGTGACAGATCAAGTGGGAACATTTGTTTTTTACACTCATGCAACTGAACTTATAATATGGTTATAAACTCCTACGTACCTCAATGAAGAGGATCAAATCACGACGTAGTTTTGGGAGAGTGTTTTTTTGTGTGTGTCATACACAATTTATACTCTTGCAGACCAGGAGTGACATGTAGTTTAGACTCGTACCTTAAGGAACAATTTAACTTGAAGATTTAGCTCAAATTTGAAGAGCTTTATGATATACCGTTTATGCCCGTGTTTCAAGAAACATTTTAACTTGAAGATTTAGCTCAAATTTAAAGAGCTTTATGATATACAATTTAGGCTCGTGTCTCAAGGAGCATTTTAACTTGAAGATTTAGCTCAAATTTAAAGAGCTTTATGATATACAGTTTAGGCTCTTGTATCAAGGAGCATTTCAATTTGACGATTTAACTCAAATTTGAAGAACTTTGTGACATATAGTTTAAGCTTGTATTTCGAGGAGCATTTCAACTTGAAGATTTAGCTCAAATTGGAAGAGCTTTGAGACATACAGTTTAAGCTTGTGTTTCAAGGAGCATTTTAGCTTGAAGATTTAACTCAAATTTGAAGAGCTTTGTTGCATGCAGTTTAGCCTCATGCGTCTAGGAGCATTTTCACATGAAGATTTATCTTGAATTTAAAGAGCTTCATTATATAAAGGCTTAGATCAAATTTGAAGAGTTTTCCTGTTTAAAGATTTAGCTCAAATTTGACGAGCTTCCAAACTTAGAGATTTAACTTAAATTTGAAGAGATTTGTGACATATAGTTTAGGCTCGTCCGTCTAGGAGCATTATAACTTGCAGTTTAGGCTCATACGTTGAGGAGCATTTGTAACACCCCAGAAAAATTTGAGCTAAGACTCGAACCATGATTCGTTCTGGGATTTTACCAAGGAATTTAAAATTTCTTAAATATCAAGGTCAGGTCGCTAGATATAGCACATTGAGTTCCAAAAAGAATTAAAGAGAATTCATTCAAGTCATTCCTAAGTTCTTTTAAAGTTTTGGATTAACTTCAAACGACCATCACTTTCGGTACATGATGAGTTAGGAGACCCATAAGATATCAAATGAAAGATCTCTGAGTCCTCTTTCCAACGCCACCAAATTTGCTAATTTTTGAGCTTGTATGAGGGAGAGATGCCCTTTTTAAGTCAGACTGTCCATTCAAGGAAAGTTACCCAAAAATAGAAGGGGTATTTTAGTCTTTTCCTTACCCCCACTTATTCTAAACGCGAATTACACCCAATTAAGGGTCATTCATCCCTAAAATTTGTTAGGGTCTTAGAGAGAAGATTCAAGAGGAGAAAAAGTTCAAAGTTTCAAGCGTTCGTTCAAGAAATTCAAGATTTCACCAAGAACCTAGTTCTTTGAGGTATGTAAACTTCCATAGTGTTTTGTTCGTTCACCCACACACCAATCATGAGTTCTTTTGAGAATATATCCATAAATATTGAGCTATTTAATTTCTTGATGAGTTCTTGATAAGTGTTCTTGAAGTTTCCTTATCGATTAAGTTTTGATGTAAGATTCTACTTGGGTCAACTTCAAACGACCATATCACTTAGAATATAAAGAGTTACGTAGCCCATACCTATCAAATTAAAGATAATTGAGTCTACTTTCCAACGTCACCAATTTCGTGCCAATCGAATTTCTGAGTAAAAAGTTATGACCATTTTAGTAACCTAATACAATGCTGCTACGAATTAGCCGACAGGAAAACATTAAAAAGGGTCGTTTTTGTCTATTTACCTCCAAGAAAACCCTAAACGAATTTCTTGACTAATAAAAGGCTCAAAAAATCAGATTTTAATCCATCATTCTCTTCTCTCTCAAACCCTAGGGTAAAACCCTAAGGAAAAATCAAAGTAGAAGACTCCATTCAAGATTATTTTTTTTTTAATTGAAATTTTTTATCTATCATTGCCACTAAGAAACAATTACAATTGGAGAAGGAGGACTAGACGTTGCCTTCTTGAAGATTACAGTAGCAATGGGCAAAAAAAGTTGCACAAAGGTGGCAACTAGCAAAAAGACTTTTCAAGGAGGGTCATAGTAAATCAGAGAAGGATTCCTTTTTTTAATCCTAAAGGATGGAAATTGTCATTTATCTAATTTGAGGAGTCCCTTAACATATGCTGGCATATCGAATGTGTCGGTAATAACTATGGTAGTATTGGTTAGTTTACTATAAGAAGCAAGTTTGTCATCCACTCTGTTGGCTTCCCTATAGCAGTGATTGATATGGATATTGTGTCTGAGGATCAACTCTCTGATTTCATCCACCGTTTCTCTCATCCTCCAAGGAGTAGACCATAAATTGAGTATACTATTTAGGAGGAGGAGGGAATCAGTTTTGACTGTAGTAAAGATGTGCCCATTGGCAATACACCACATCAGGCCAAAGAGGAAGGTTTTTTGCTTCAACAGTATTGCTGGTTCCATTTCCCAAGGGAAGAATAAAGGTCATAATGAAATTTCCATTTGAGTCTCGCACAAGTCCACCTCATCCACTAGATTCTCCAATACAAGAGCCATTGGTATTCAACTTCATGGAGTGATGCGAGGGTCTCGACCATTTAACCGTGGTGTGGATAATGTCTTCAAGTTGTATTTCTATGAGCTTAAGTAGGCTTTCCCAATTCTCCGGAAGGTTAATGTTGGAGAAAACCTTTTTGGTTAAGTGGCAGATGTTAAAGGCGATCAGAGAAATAGATCTTTTGGTGAATGGTCTCTCTTCCTCATACCTAGAGTTGCACCTTGATCTCCACAATTCCCAGATAATGATTGGAGGGATGATACTTAAAACATATTTAACGATTGGATTTTTGGATGTGGAATTCCAGCATCTTTGGAGCAATTCTCTGAGATTTGTGTGCCTTGTGATAATGCCCATTCTGCCAATTATGGAGCTCCAAATTCGTTGTGCGTCCAGGGTTCATACATGTAGCAACACAACAAACACATTTAGAAACAGTGGTTATTCTAAACTTATCGACTTTCTTATCATCAGTAGGCATTCTGTTATGAATGGCCCTCCATGTAACACAAGACATTTTATATGGTACATGTTTGTGCCATATCTTTGCATCAATAAGAGCAAAAGGTCTCCTCTTTCTCAAAAGCTTCCAGCCTGAAGATACTGAAAACTTCCTAGATTCAACAGCGGTCCAGAGAGAAATATCGTCAAGATTATTTGCCAAGTTGATGTTAAAACTGGTAATGATATGTTTGATGTGATTCGGGGGTTGGGGGTTTAGGACATTCCAGTTCCAGTGACCCTGTTGAAAGACATCCTTAATAGTAATATGTTGGTAAATAAGGGTATTCTCCAACAGTTCGTATAACGGACCATGTTCATTCCATTTATCGAACCAGAAACTAGAGTTCCCCCTGTTAGTTTTCCAATTTTATTTTGTTCCACCTCTTCTCTAATTTTCAGCATTGCCTGCCAACTATGTGACTGCCCTGGTTTCCACTGGACAATGGTAGGGTGATCATCACTACAGTATTTGGCCTTCATGAAATTAGTCCAAAGAGATTCAGTAGTTTTGAATATCCACCATTGTTTAGCTGTGAAAGCCTTGCAAGTGTCTTCGAGTTTTCTAAAATTTGATCCCCCCTCATAGAAACCCAGTGATATTTCTTATCTTCCTCATTACCTGACCAGTAGAACCGAGTAAGGTACCTCTCAATAATCTCAAGAGTGCCTTTAGGGGGATGGACTGCTGCCAAAGTATGAACATTTAGGGCAAGTAGGACATGCCTAATGAGAGTCACTCTTTATCCTGTGGACAACAATTTAAGATGCCACCCTTTAATTCTATTGGTAATTTTTCAGATCAGATCAGCGAAGATTTCGAGGAGTTTCCTCCCATTATATATGGGGCATCCCAGATATTTAATAGGAAGATGCTCGTATCTCATACGAAGAATTTTTCCAACCCTTTTTATAGAGATAAGAGGGGTGGTAGGAGCCATGGTATATGAGCATTTGTTCTTGTTGATTAATTGTCCAGAGACCCTTTCATAACTTTCCAGAGTTGTAAGGATAGCTTGAAGAGTGACTTTCCTTCCGCTACTGAAAATGATAGTGTCATCTGCAAAAGAGAGATTGTTAATTTTAGGACCATATGGATGCATAGAGAACCCTCTAAATGCAGGGACTCTATACAGAGAATTAAGCATCTTGGAAAGTAATTCTTCCGAGAGAACAAAGAGACTAGGGGAGAGGGGGTCTCCCTGTCTAAGACCCCGTCCGGATTTAAAAAAACCTTGCGTACTTCCATTCACAAGAACAGAGTACCAATTATTGGAGATGAACCTGTAAATAAGATCAATCCAACTTTCAGCAAAGCCAAACCTCCTCAAAATAAAGCACAAGAAATACCAAGAAACTCTATCGTAGGCCTTAGACATGTCTAGTTTAATAACAACATTCCCCCCATAATTAGATTTGCCGATATCATTGACAATTTCTTGGGCAAGGAGGATATTTTCAGTAATAGCTCTCCCTTTAACAAAACCACTTTGGTTAGGGCTAATTATATTAGGAAGAATTTTGGAAAGCCTATTATTGATCAATTTAGCAATGATCTTGCATGAAGTATTACAAAGACTGATAGGCCTAATCTCAGAATCATCTTGAGGAGAATTAACTTTAGGAAGCATCACTATACAAGTGCGAGAGAAATTTTTGGAAGGATATCACCTTGAAAGAATGAAGTGATGGCTGCATGGAGGTCCGCTGCTATGATTTTCCAGGTTGATTGGTAGAATTTTCCATTTAGTCCATCTGGCCCAGGGGCGTTGTCTGAGTCAATTAAAAAGATAGTGTCTTTGATCTCTTGGAGGGTTGGCAAGTCGTTAAGGTTGTTGTTGTCTTCAATGGTGACAACCCTCTCTACGAGATTAAAAATATTACTATCTTCCTCAGTGGGCTCAGGTTTGAACAAATTTCAAGAAACTAATTGAAGAATCTCATGAAAGGTTTTGTTGATCGTTTACCTTCATGCTAGGGTTTCAACGCTTCTAATCAAGTTATTCTTCAAGATTCTTCAAGAACCTTGCTCTTCCAGGTATGTAACACTATCATAGTGTTGGACTAGTTCATCCTCACGCCCTACATCTACTTTCAGATTAGTAAAAGAGTAATCTATGATTGTTTCACTAGATTTGAGTATTCTCGATATAAGTTGATTTTGAGTTCTTGAGTTCATGTTTCTTTTTAAAATGCTATTCCTTATTATTGAGTTTCTATATTTTTATTGAGATCCTTGAGTTGATTTGTTCATATCTATAATTCAGCATGAACCCTATTTTGAGTTATAAATCTTGAGAAGTTTTTCAAAGCCGACACCTGAGTTTTAAACTGAGTTTTGAGGGAGTAAGTATGAGAATGAGAAGAGTCGTATACATGAGTTCCATATTGTTATTTAGACCCTTGAGTCGAGTCATTCATTCCCATAAATCTACATGAACTCCATCAGTTGAGTATCTTTGAGAGGAGTAGTATCTTCAAGTTCTAAATCTTGAGTGGTTCGGTTTGGATCAATTATTGATTAAAACCAAAACCAAACCAATCTAGTCGGTTTTTTAAATTTCTAAAACCAAACCAAACCAAATGAAAAAAATAATCGTTGGTTTGGTTATTGTCGGTTTGGTTTGGTTTGGTTCAATTTATCTGGTTCGATTTGAAAATAATAATTTTTTTTGAGGATGTACGTATCTCGATTGACACAAACACCAAGTACATGAACAATCCACAAAAAAGCTAATGTCAGTTCAATTAAGCAATTAAGCAATACTAGAGTTATCATTACATGAACAAAGTGATTCAATTAAGAGAAAGCGTGACTATTTTATGTGAAGTACGGTCGGTAAAGACTAAAATGGATCTTGATAGACTTGGACTTAGGATTGTTATAGTTGGGCTAAAGTGTTGGGATTGAGAAAATGGTTAAGTTAAAGACTTAAGTTAATTAAAATTTAACAAAATATTTTTAATTTATTTATGAATAATAAATAAATAATTATAAAATTTATATATCTAATTTATCAGTTCAGTTTGGTTAATTTTGCGGTTGTTTTTTAGTAAAACCAAAACCAAACCAAATAGTATTGGTTTTCAAAATTTAAAAATCAAACCTAACCAAACCAAACCAAACCAAACCAAATATTGGTTTTTTAATTAGTTTGATTTGGATTGCGGTTCGGTTTGGCTTTTTAACCAAACCATGAACAACCCTAGTCTTGAGTATTGAGTTCCTAATCATTTTGGGATTATATTCCTAATCATGGGGCTACTTACATGTTACCCATTAAGGTCTTTGAGTTGAGTAGTTCATGCCCACAATTCCGCATGAACCCTATGAGTCGAGAAGTCTTGAGATGAGAAATATCATTGAGTCCTTGAGTTGAGTAGTTCATTCCCATAATTCCGCATGAACCCTCGACTCGAGAATTCTTGAGATGAGTGGTATCATTGACTACTTGAGTTCTAGAGTTTTTGAGTTCCAAGTATTGAGTTCTATGCATGGTTATTGAAAACCTTGAATTGAGTCGTTCACGTCCATAATTCAGCATGAACCCTATTTTAAGAAGTCTTTTTACAAATTGTTTTAAAACCTGTTTAAAGACTTGAGCACTGATGTGAGAAAGAGTAGAGCTGAGTTCATTTTCTTTAAAATGATAGATGGGAACTAAGTATTCCCAAGAGTAAAAGGTTTTACATTTAAGATGAGAGGAAACTGAGATTTCCGAAAGAGTTTTGAGCAGTTTGAGTACCATCTCTTTTAAGAGAAAGATTTTTGAGTTATAATCTCAAAACACAGAAAGAGTTATGTTTTTAAACATATGAGCTAGTATATTTTGGGAGTAGTATGGAGCACCGATATGGGGGAGAGTTCATACAACTCACAGCCCCCATAAACCATGTAGCCAACGTGGGTAGAAAGGGTCATACGTTTTAGATGATTCCTTAATGCTTTTTAGCATAAACTAGTGGATCCACTTAGTAGTAGGTTCTATACCCCAACAAAGTATAGGGCAGTTCTGGCAGCGTGGGCTAGACGTTGTATCATCACATAGCTAATAGTGATGGTTGTCGGTTAGAGAATCTCCCACAAAGTTATATTGTATTTTTATATACTAATTGAGTTATTATTGTATTCTTCAATACAATTGAGTTATTATCTACTGTTTTAATTTTTTTTCCATATATTGCATCTTTTATTGTTGCTTTACCTTGAGTATCTTGAGATGATTACCTTTGAGTTGAGTATCATATCTTTGAGTTGAGTATTTAATCTTTGAGTTGAATATCTTATTCTTGAGTTGAGTTTAGTTGAGTGAGTTGAGAAGAGGTAAGTATGTTTCCTTTTTATAAGTTTAAGCTTTTGTTTATGCTTTAGAATTTCCCTTACATGATCGTACATTCCATGTACTGAGCCATTTGTCCTGCATCATTTCATGATGTAGATACATGTATTCAGGGTCATTAACAGGCGTTTCGTTGAGGTCATGTGATATTCCAGTCAGCTTTGGTGAGCCTTATTATATTCCGGAGGACTTTACCTTTACCTTATGATTAGTAGTTTTGAGATGTCATGAGACTTGTCCTAATTACTTTCTATAATAGTAGAGGCTTCATACATAGACATAGTTGAAGAGTTTTCTGTATTTAATTTCTTTTGAGTATTGTTCAGACTTTCTTAAAGTTTAGTATTGGAGTTCAATGAATTTAATTCAATTTTAAGCTTATGTATGGTTGAGTTAGTCTTTCGCTTGTAGCCAGTTAGGACGAGGGTTCTGATATACCGTGAGTTTACGGTATTTCTAATACATTTCACTTACAAGTTGTGTGTGTCTAGGCCTTTTAGTATTGGTTTTTATGTGTTTTTATCATATTTTGCAGGAGAGATGTTCAGGCGCGGAAGTAAAGAGACAGCTGAAAGGGATGCAGAAAAGGGCATCTACGGAGTGATCTACGGACCGTAGGTCTATTGACGCTCCGTAGATGGTGGCCGTTGATCAGCAGCCAAGGCATGGAGGCAAATCCGGGAAATCTGACCAAGTGTGGAACCACGCTGCCCATTGACGGTCCGTAGATGGATCTACGGACCGTACTGTCGATCCGTAGATGGTGACTGAAAGGGTTCCAATACTTGATTTTTGAAGATTCTAAGTATGGAGCTACGGAAGAGGATTGACGGACCGTAGATCGATCTACGGTCCGTACTGCACATCCGTCGTTTGCTTCAGAGAAGCTGATTTTGGGAAGCTGAAATATTTCTAAGTCC
>JAJOOS010023254.1:0-12964 GCA_029582725.1 Solanum chiquidenum
AAATATACGGCTATTCGCCTTGATTTTCTTTTAAAATAGTCTCTTATATTTAATTCAAGTCATTTTAGAAATTTAATTTTCAACTATTTTAATATTAGCTTAAACTTTAATATAAAATTGAATTTTAAGGTTTAAACTTTTAATTCAATATAAACTTTAAACTTTAAAGTCAATTTTAAACTTTAAATTCAATATAAACTTTAAAATTTAAAGTCAATTTTAAACTTTAAAGTTTAAAGTTTAAACTTAAATTCAATTGAAACTTTAAAGTAAATTTAAAGTTTAAAGTTTTAAATTGAAGTTTTTTAATAATATAATTTTATTAATTAATAATATAATATTATATAATAATTAAAGTTAATAAAATAAAAATAAAAAATTACTGGTACACAATGATCCGGTAAGAATCGGTTCCGGTCCGGTCCAAACCGGTTCCTATCCGGTAACTAAGGGACTGGACGGAACCTTTGGAATTTTCCGGTAAAATCGGTTCCGGTAAGACCCGATTCCGGTAACGAAATCCGGTAACAAGGATCGGTTCCGATAAAACCGGTCCTGTTGATCCGGTCCTGTCCGTTTGCCAGCCTTAAATCTGACTGTACCACCATCTCAGAACCAAGTCAAGAAACCATATATAAATTTATTTATATTTTGATAAAGTCTAGATCTTTCATGGTAGATATAAAAGCGAAGTTAGTTATCCGACATAGATATGAATCTTTAGCCGGACATAGTCACGGCTCAGATCGGAGAAATAATACTAAATGTAATCAGAAATAAAATAATACCTTACAAAGGTGGCCGACTCTAAGGCCTATGAGAGAACTATACACGTTTATTGACTTCCGGTAAGTATCCGGCGAACTCAAACTTTACAAAAGGACAACTTTACAATTTAGAGAGAGAGAGAGGGAGTTTTCTCACCTTGCTAAACAAGACTAAAACTTATTTATAGAAATAAAAAGAATCTTTGTACAGTAACCGTGGGTCCCTTATCAGTAGGTCCCATATGTATAGTAACAGTGTATCTACTGTTGATCAACAATGTATCTACTGTTGATGGTGGCTTTTACTGTTAGAGATATACTTCACAACTTGTCCTTTTTCTTTAGTTCTCGGAGGAAATATTCCGCCTTTCTTAGCATATTTTATGAGGTGAGTTTTTCCGACTCACAAGGTTGAGCCTCTTGAATATCTTCTGCGACGTCATCACTTGTTTCACTTCTCATAGAAGTGTCTGATTTCTCGTATTGAGTAATATTGAGAAGTAGATTCCTCCTAACTTCGTCCAGATAACTATTGATCACCTCCTCTTTATTTCCATCTTGAATGGAGATTTTTCGGGCAATATGCCTAACCAAGCTTTTAGGAATTATCCCCTTTTGAGGAGTAATACAATATTCTAAGATCCTTTTTGCAATAAGATCCAACAGTTCTTGTCCATATAGAGACTTTGTTTTGGGATCTTTTTTCATCAATTTGTCCCAAAATTTATTATAAAAGGTTCGATATAAACAAGGAATTTGCTCCTCGGTGAATCCCACTTCCGGGGTCCATTTATGAATCCAAGGGATAGAGAATTCAATGAAAAAATAAATTTCTTCAATTTTTTCAATATAACATATATGATTTGTATGGTATAACTCGTTCAGGTTGGGTGAAACTTTAACCCATTCTTTATATAATTTAAGAAATGGATCAGACAAAATTTTTGTTGTTGGATCGTGGTATGACCACCAATTCAAAAACTAATTAGGGATTGGTTCTGCAAATATCTTTGCACAAATCTTTATAAACCATGTATGCTTATGTCCCTCATTATTGTAGTAGAGGACTTTATCAAAAGCATTAATATAGTCCCAGTAGGTGAAACTCATAGAGACTTTATTTAGGCTGATCTGCCTTTCTTTCATTGTGGAGATACCCCAATATTTAACATATATAATCTATTTAATTATCATTTTGGAGAAGTTATAAACATTCTCGCTGGTGTTGTATCCTGAGAAGTGTTGAAATTCAACACTACCGGTGCTTATCAAAATGGTCTCATAATAAGATCGGGTTTTGTATGACTTACCCGGAAAATATAATCCGTTGATTAAGTAACGCTGGAATATCTTTCAGGGTTCTTCTTTTCTCTGAATTTCAGAGTTTTCCAAAAGAAATATCATTTCTTTCTTTGATACCTTTTCACAAGATTTGATATCATCAATATCTTCTGTAGCTAAAGATGCAAAAGTATCACTTTGCTTCTAAGACAAATATGCCTGTAGTTGTGCTTAGAACGGGCTGTTTTCTGGAATATCTTCCAGATGTACTGAAGATGACGCCACACTTTGAGAGATTTTGGAGTTTATCAAACTCATTCATCCTTTCTGTAAAATTGAGGAGTTAGAAGAGGATCCGTATGACTATCCTGGGGATGATCTTCCCCTTCCTCTTGTCTTGTTTCCCCTACCTTTGCCCTTGGTTACCCAAGGAGGGTCCATCCTGCAAATATAACACTTTATTTTATTCGGATGGATCATAGTAGTCACTGTAGTAATTTTGCTCATCGATATCGATAATTTCTTCAATATTATGTATAGAGAAATCTTCTCTAATAATATCATTGATTATTTCCCATAAAATTAATTCCTGTAAATCTCTATTAAGAGGTATTACCTTTAAAATAGTAACTAAAGTGTTTTCATCAAATAAGGCTAAATAAAAACTCATTATGAAGTTAAATATTCTCTAGATAGAAAATCTGGAAGAGAGTTATCACTCCCCTTTTTATATTGGATTTCAAAATCAAAAGGAGCTTAATTTTGTTGCATTATGTTTAAAGTCTTTGTTAAACATATACTTTACAGATTGCGCATCAGTTTTTATCAAAAACATTTGATTGTATAAATCGTCCTGAAATTTTAACAAATATTTAACGATGGTTAAAATTTCATGAGCCACCGTAGCATATTTTTTCTGGGTTTCGCTCCATTTCCCAGAATGAAATCTGATAAAAAATTCATTTTTGTCGTTGGGATTAATTTGTTTTAAAATCCCACCACAACCAATATTAGACGCATCTGTCTCAATAATCTTTTGCCAAGCATGGTTAGCAAGCTTTAAACAAGGTAAAGATTGACCTTTACCAAAGTGCTATGACTATCAGTCCAAGGTAATTTATGATCCTTTTTCAACCTGTCGTATAAAGGGGCCAAATCACGAGATAAATTTTAATAAAAGAGGGATATATAATTTAAACTCCCTAAAAATCTTTGCAATTGAGTTCTATTAATGATAATATCAGGAAATTTTGATGCAAAGTCGATTGATCTTTGAATCGGGGGAACCTTCTCTTGACAAATATGATGTCCTAGAAATTGAATATTAGTTTGAAATAAACTCATTTTGGTTTAGAGATGACCAAACCATTTTGTATAACAATTTTCTTGAAGATGTCTAAATGCTTAATATACATTTCAAACATTTTTGAGTATACCAAAATATCATCAATATAAACAATGATAAATCTAAATATGGGTTGAAAATACCATTCATGATTTTTTGAAATTCAGAAGCAGAAGTTTTCAAATCGAATGGCATAACATTCCATTCATATTGTCCAAATGGGACATTAAAAACTATTTTATAAGCATGCTCTTTAAATATTTGGATCTGCCAATTTCCTGATTTTAAATCAAATTTTGAAAATATATTTGCATCATATAATCTAGACAATAAATCTCTTTTGTTTCGAATAGGATACCTAATCCACTTTAAATATTTATTTAAAGGTTATAATTGATAACCAATCTAGTAACACTTCGTTCCCTTTCAGCAGCATTATTAACATAAAATGCAGTACAAGACCAATGAGATTTTGAAGGTTTTATCAAACCCTTTTGTAACAAATTATCAATTTTCTTTTTGCAGAATTCTATCAATTCGGTGTTCATCTGACAAGGCCGAGATTTAGTAGGAATATCATTCTCAGAGAAATTATTTTCATATGGAAGAGTAACACTATGCTTTTTCCGATTCCAAAAAGAACTAGGATGATAAGCAAAAATATCAATAGCAATTTATTCAAAAATCAATTTAATATTTTGTTGTACTTTGGTGGATTTCAAAGTATCAAATATATTCATACTAAACAATTCAAGTTGTAGGAATCAACATGCTTTTGTTTCATATTAATTATAGCATTAATATCACGAGAAATAGGGTTAGTGATAAAAGTATAACTAATATTTCTATCTTCATAAGTAGCAGAAAAATCTTTAGCATTTAAGCTAGTAAAAGGATACATAGCATTTATAAAAGGGGTTCCAAGTATAATTGGAGGGTATAACTGATTTTTAATCAAGAAAAAGAAATGCGGAATGCAAACTTTATTCTGGCAAATGTGAGTATTAGGCAATTTATACTTTATTTCTAAAGCATGTCCAAAAGCAGATTTAACCATGTGAGTTGTTTTTTCAAAATATTTAGTGGGCACAAGACCTTCTTGAATACAACTAACATCGGCTCCACTATCAATCATAGCAATATCAGTTATCAAAAAACTATTATCAATCAATATGGTGCATTTAACATACCATTTATGAGCAGTAACAATTTGCATCATTCTTAAAAACATACCTTGTCTAGGATCAAGATTAAAAGGTTTTGTAAGAGTATTTTATTCAACAATATTTTTACCCTTGTTATTAACAGTTTCTATCTGAATAATACGATGATCACAAATCATTTGATTTTGTTTGAGAGATTTAATCTCATATTTCAAATTTTCAACTTCATTTTTCAAATCATCAAAAGAAGAATCTCTTGTAGAAGTAGTTTGTTTATTAAGCCTGTTATTAATTTCAGACAAAGAATAAGGTGCAGAATATTCGAATTCAAAATCACTTTTGTTTTTCAGTTTTTTTTGAAAAACTAGAACTAGCATTATTATTAACAGCTAATTGAATAAGTTTTACACGAAGATTATTATTAGTAACTTCTTTTAATAGTTCTATCACATTATCAGAAGTAATAGTATTTATATTCAAATCTTCAAATTGAGATTGCAATTTATAAAATTCATCATTTTTAGAAGAACAAATATCAACATGACAAGCACTACAAGTATTCATTTTATCATGCTGATTATTATCAGAAAATCAATCTCTTCTTTATAACCTGAATCAGAATCATAATCAGACTTAGAACCAGAAGTGTGTAAGAAACTATAAACCTTATCATGAATTTCTTGATCAAGTTTTAAGGTTTTAAGCTTTTCAAGCTTACAATTGGGTGCTATGTGACCGAAGTTTCCACATATATAACACTTAATCTTAGCGAGCTCACGCTTAGACCTATCCTTGATAAATCTATTAAACTTATGAAAGGATTTTCTAGCGTCGCGTTCTTCCTTAGATCTATATCTAGAACTCTTCTTCCTATAAGGTTTATCAGGATTGGAGTATCTAGAATCTCTAAACTCTCTATGTTTCTTCTTCTTGCTATTAGCCGAAGAATCGGGTAGACCGAACTGGGTACAAAAGTCTCCTAGCTGAGATCTTTCTCTAAGCTTATCCATTTTAAGCTGTCTGGATAACTTTAATTCATTGCACAAATTTATACCTTCTTGAGTGCACACTCCTATCAGTTTACCATAAGTATAATCCTTATAAGGAATTTCACCATGCTCATTTCTCAGAGTTTTTCTAACTCTTTCAACAAACAAAGGGGGGAAGGCCACCTATAAACTTAGCTTTCCAACGCTCATAACTATTTTCGGGTAGTTCCATCACCCTACTCATATAAATATCTTTATACCATCTAAATTCTCCCAAGGTTCTATAGCGTAGACCATTTAACAGGGTACGAACAGTCTCATGCTGAATGGTGAATCTACCATTAAAATGTTCTAAAATGGTTAAGACTAAGGTATAAACAACGTCTTCTCTATTTTTCACTAGAGCCATGCCCAAGTTATCAACACCTTCACTATCCGAAGTAGCATTTATCACAACAACCTTTTTCTCAATGCTCATATAATTATCCCACCAACCTTTGAGTTGGCCAATAAAACCTGCAATAATCATTTTGCAAATATTTCTATCTATGTTTTAAACACTTTTACAGATAATTGCATACATAAGCATTCTATGAACAAGAATAGTTAACTGTCTATCAGTCAAACCATCAAGATTCCATTCATAAATTTCAGACCCACTATAAGAGGTATTAGTCTGATTCCAGTCGCGTTCCTCTATAAGCACATCTTGAGGAGTTGGTCAGGAAAAATAATAGGTCTGACAAATCAATTAGCTGTTAATAATAATGCTAGTTCTAGTTTTTCAAAATATTCTGAAAAACAAAAGAATGATTTTGAATTGGAATATTCTGCACCTTATTCTTTGTCTAAAATTAATAACAGACTTAATAAACAAACTACTTCTACAAGAGATTCTTCTTCTGATGATTTGAAAAATGAAGTTGAAAATTTGAAAAATGAGATTAAATCTCTCAAACAAAATCACATGATTTGTGATCATCGTATTACTCAGATAGAAACCGTTAATAACAAGGGTAAAAATACTGTTGAAGAAAATACTCTTGCAAAACCTTTTATTCTTGATCCTAGACAATGTATGTTTTTAGGAATGATGCAAATTGTTACTACTCATAAATGGTATGTTAAATGCACCATATTGATTAATAATAGTTTTTCAATAACTGATATTGCTATGATTGATAGTGGAGCCGATGTTAGTTGTATTCAAGAAGGTCTTGTACCTACTAAATATTTTGAAAAAACAACTCACATGGTTAAATCTGCTTCTGGACATGCTTTAGATATAAAGTATAAATTGCCTAATACTCGCATTTGCAAGAATAAAGTTTGCATTCCGCATTTTTTTTTCTTGGTTAAAAATCAGTTATACCCTCCAATTATACTTGGAACCCCTTTTATAAATTCTATTTATCCTTTTACTAGCATAAATGCTAAAGGTTTTTCTGCTACTTATGAAGATAGAAATATTAGTTATACTTTTATCTCAGACCCTATTTCTCGTGATATTAATGCTTTAATTAATATGAAACAAAAGCATGTTGATTCTCAGCAACTTAAATTGTTTAGTATGAATATATTGATACATTGAAATCCACCAAAGTACAAGAAAAGATTAAATTGATTTCTGAACAAATTGCTATTAATATTTGTGCTGATCATGCTAGTGCTTTCTGGAATCGGAAAAAGCATATTGTTACTATTCCATATGAATATGATTTTCCTACTAAATCTCGTCCTTGTAAGATGAACACCGAATTAGTAGAATTCTGCAAAAAGGAAATTGATAATTTGTTACAAAGGGTTTGATAAAACCTTCAAAATCTCCCTGCTCTTGTACTGCATTTTATGTTAATAATGCTGCTGAAAGGGAACGAGGTGTTCCTAGATTGGTTATCAATTATAAATCTTTAAATAAATATTTAAAGTGGATTAGGTATCGTATTCCAAACAAAAGATATTTATTTTCTAGATTATATGATGCCAATATATTTTCAAAATTTGATTTAAAATCAGGATATTGACATATCCAAATATTTAAAGAGCATGCTTATAGAACAACTTTTAATGTCCCATTTGGAAAATATGAATGGAATGTTATGCCATTCGATTTGTAAAATGCTCCTTCTGAATTTCAGATAATCATGAATCATATTTTCAACCCATATTTAGATTTTACCATTGTTTAGATTGATGATATTTTGGTATACTCAAAAATGTTTGAAATGCATATTAAGCATCTAGACATTTTCAAGAAAATTGTTATACAAAATGGTTTGGTCATCTCTAAACCAAAACTGAGTTTATTTCAAACTGATGTTCGATTTCTAGGACATCATATTTGTCAAGGGAAGGTTACCCCGATTCAAAGATCAATAGACTTTGCATCAAAATTTCATGATATTATCACTAATAGAACTTAATTGCAAAGATTTTTAGGGAGTTTAAATTACATATCCCCCTTTTATAAAAAAATATCTCGTGATTTGCCCCCCTTTATACGACAGGCTAAAAAAAGATAATAAATTACCTTGGACTGATAGTTATACCACTTTGGTAAAGGATATTAAACTTCGTGTTCAATCTTTACCTTGTTTAACGCTTTCTAACCCTGCTTGGCAAAAGATTATTGAGACAAATGCGTCTAATATTGGTTAGGTGGAATTTTAAAACAAATTAATTCCAATGACAAAAATGAATTTTTGATCAGATTTCATTTGGGAAATGGAGCGAGACCCAGAAGAAATATGCTACGGTGGCTCATGAAATGTTAACCATCGTTAAATGCGTGTTGAAATTTCAGAACGATTTATACAATCAAAAGTTTTTGATATAAACTGATTCGCAATATGTGAAGTATATGTTTAACAAAGACTTTAAACATGATGCATCAAAATTAATTTTTGCTAGGTGGCAGGCCCAACTAGCTTCTTTTGATTTTGAAATTCAATATAAAAAAGGGAATGATAACTCTCTTCCAGCTTTTCTATCTAGAGAATATTTAACTTCATAATGAGTTTTTATTTAGCCTTATTTATGAAAACACTTTAGTTACTATTTTAAAGGTAATACCTCTTAATAGAGATTTACAAGAATTAATTTTATGGGAAATAATCAATGATATTATTAGAGAAGATTTCTGTATACATAATATTGAAGAAATTATCGATATCGATGAGGAAAATTATTACAGTGACTACTATGATCCATCCGAATAAAACAATGTGTTATGTTTGCAGGATGGACCCTCCTTGGGAAACCAAGGGAAAAGGCAGGGGAAACAAGACAAGAGGAAGGGGAAGATCATCCCAAGATCGTCATATGGATCCTCTTCTAACTCCCCAATTATACAAAGAGGAGGAATGAGTTTGATAAACTCCAAAATCTCTCAATGTACGGCGTCATCTTCAGTACATCTAGAAGATATTCCAGAAAACAACCCGTTATACGCACAACTACAGGCATATTTGTCTCAGAAGCAAAGTGATACTTTTGCATCTATAGTTAAAGAAGATGTTGATGATATCAAATCTTATGAAAAGGTATCAAAGAAAGAAATAATATTTCTTTTGGAAAACTCTGAAATTCAGAGAAAAGAAGAACCCTGGAAGATATTCTAGCGTTACTTAATCAACGAATTATATTTCCCGGGTAAGTCATACAAAAACCAATCTTATTATGAGACCATTTTGATAAGCATCGGTAGTGTTGAATTTCAGCACTTCTAAGGATACAACACCAGCGAGAATATTTATAACTTCTCCAAAATGATAATTAAATATATTATATCTGTTGAAGATTGGGGTATCTCCACAATGAAAGAAAGGCAGATCAGCCTAAATAAAGTCTCTATGAGTTTCACCTATTGGGACTATAGTAATGCTTTTGCTAAAGTCCTCTACTACAATAATGAGGGACATAATCATACATGCTTTATAAAGATATTTGCAGAACCAATCCCTAATTGGTTTTTGAATTGGTGGTCATACCACGGTCCAACAACAAAAATTTTGCCTGATCCATTTCTTAAATTATATAAAGAATGGGTTAAAGTTTCACCCAACCTCAACGAGTTATACCATACAAATCATATCTGTTATATTGAAAAAATTGAACAAATTTATTTTTTCATTGAATTCTCTATCCCTTGAATTTATAAATGAATCCCGGAAGTAGGATTCATCGAGGAGCAAATTCCTTGTTTATACCGAACCTTTTATAATAATTTTTGAGACAAATTGATGAAAAAAGATCCTAAAACAAAGTCTCTATATGGAAAGGAGCCGTTGGATATTATTGCAAAAAGGATCCAAGAATATTGTATTACTCCTCAAAAGGGGATAATTATTGATAGCTCGGTTAGGCATATTGCCCGAAAAATCTCCATTCAGGATGGAAATAAAGAGGAGATGATCAACAGTTATCTGGATGAAGTCATGAGGAATCTACTTCTCAATATTACTCAATACGAGAAATCAGACACTTCTATGAAAAGTAAAACAAGTAATGACGTCGCATGATATATTCAAGAGGCTCAACCTTGTGAGTCGAAAAAACTCACTTCAGAAGATACGCTAAAAAAGGCGGAAGATATCCTCCGAGAACTAAAGAAAAAGGAAAAATTGTGAAGTATATATCTAACAGTAAAAGCCACCATCAACAGTAGATACACTATTGATCAACAGTAGATACACTGTTACAGTACATATGGGACCCACTGATAAGAGACCCACGGTTACTGTACAAAGATTTTTTTTCTTTCTATAAATAAGTTTAATTTTAGTCTTGTTTAGGAAGGTTAGAAAACCCTCTCTCTCTCTCTAAATTGTAAAGCTCTCCTTGTGTAAAGTTTGAGTTCGCTGGATACTTACCCGAAGTCAATAAATATGTATAGTTCTCTCACAGGCCTTGGAGTCGGCCACCTTTATAAGGTATTATTTTATTTCTGATTACATTTAGTATTATTTCTCCGATCTGAGCCATGACTATGTCCGGCTAAAGATTCATATCTATGTCGGATAACTAACTTCGCTTTTATATCTACAATGAAAGATCTAGACTTTATCAAAATATAAATAAATTTATATATGATTTCTTGACTTTGTTCTGAGATGGTGGTACAGTCAGATTTGATACTATTGTTATTGGCTTTGTCTTTGTGACTCCGTCTAGCCAGCCGTGGTTCTAAGCCCGTTAATGAGTTGAAAAAGGGCGCCTATACCTGGTTAGAGTTGCTAGACACATGGGCTCAATAACAATACATATTAAATCTTGACAGGCCCTTTGCTCGGGTAAAAGGATTAGATCCTTCCATACAGTTATAAAACTATATTAAATTTGTATATATTCCAATTCAGATTTATTCCTTGAATTCGGATGCTAACGAGCTAGATTGAAGTTGATCGCGCGGACTACCGCCAGTCTGCGGAGATCCTGTCACTTGATACATACATATATATGTATGTATAGATACATGTATGTATACATATATATATATATATATACATATATATATGGCCAAACCCATCGTTGGCCCCTTAAAGTTGGCACGAAGTGTCACTTAGACACCTCAACTGGACAATGTTCATTTTAGACACCTCATGTAGGATCCTTTTGTTTCATTTTGACACTTTTTTGACAATCCGCTAAAATTACACTGTGCGTGTAACACACTCGCGAATAATGTAATATAATGGCTAATTAAGGAAAGACATGTGATATTTAAGTACAAAATAATACTTTAAAAAATATATTATAAGGAAAAATCAATTTTCAGCCAAAAATAATAAATAATAGCATTTAGTTTCTAAAACCCCACCAAACTTATCTCACCCCTTCTTCCTCATTCTTCCAAACTTTTCCGGCACCTCCTCTTTACCCCTAATTTCTTCTTTTTCTTTTTTTCTTTTTGGGGTTTTTATTAAATTCAGATTTCCATTTTTTTTTGTTGTACATTTAATTTGTATGTTATCAATTTCTTGCTTTTTAATTGTGTATCTAATATTACAATGCCTCCAAAAGGAATAAAACTATAAAAGGAGCACATTTACGAATGCTATGTATTATTTGTATGTTGTAGTCCCTCTAGTCTAGAATGAATATCTGCATATATGAACTTGATGGGTGTGATAGATGTACAATGGTGTGTAGCACTGAACTTGAAAGATTGCAAAAAAGTTGTAATTGTTGGATCTAAAAGAATAAGAATGAGAAAATGACGATGGTTGTGGTGATTTTCGAAACTGAAAAAATTTAAAAATTAATTTGATTGTATTAATAGCGATGGTGGCAGCGGTGGTGAATGGATGGTGTGTGGTGGAGGAGAGAATGAGGAAGATGAATAGTTTTATTTTTTTGGCCTGAAAAAAAGCCCCTTCACGCGCTGATTTTGGTTGCATTACAGTTACCATGCCATGTCAGCGAAAAGTATCAAAATGACATAGTGGGATCCTACTTGAGGTGTCTAAAATGAACATTAGCTAGTTGAGGTGTCTAAGTGAAATTTTGTGCCAACTTTAGGGGGATACCGATGAGTTTGGCCTATATATATACATACATACATATATATACATACATACATACATACATACATATATACATACATATATATACATAAATACATACATACATACATATATACATACATATATACATACATACAGACATATATATATATATATTTATATATAGATACATACATACATAGATATATACATACATACATACATACATACATACATACATACATACATAGATATATGGCCTAACCCATCGGTGGCCCCCTAAACTTGGCACCAACTTTCACTTAGGCACCTCAAGTGGGCGATATTCATTTTAGACACCTCATGTAGGGTCTCATTGTGTCATTTTGACACTTTTTATATTTTCAAAATCTCATTTTAAGTGCGTACATACAAACGCCTCTTATGTAGAGAAATAAATGAATTGATATGTGACACGTGGAAATTTTATTTTATTTTTAAAAATCTCAATTTTACTTTTTTTTTTCTTTCTTCCAGATCCCAAACCCCATGTCCCCACCTCTTTTCTTCTTCTTCTTCTTCTTGCGCCTCCTTCCCCTTCATCTGTTCTTCTCCATCAAAAAGGCAAGAACATAGGTTAGTTTGATGTAAGGACTATTACATTGTTTCCTTTTGATCATCGAAGAAATCTTTCTGACTTTGAGTTTTGCTGAATTTTTGTTTATTGATTGATAATTTGCTGAAATGTTTTATTTTAAGTTTAAAATGTGGTTTGTGGTACTATTCTATGTAGTTTCCAAGTATAAAACTTTTATTTTGAAAAAAAAGTCAAGGTATTGACTGGCCGAAATCAACCAAAACGCAGTTGGTTTGTTGAGGTTTATGGGAATGGAAGTGTTGTGCCTTGTTGAGTTTTTTAGAGAATTTGAAGTGCTGT
>JAJOOS010023255.1:0-16929 GCA_029582725.1 Solanum chiquidenum
CGGGTGAACAGTAACAATGCTCTCTGGAAATTGTCTTTCCTGCCGGACAGATTTTACGAAAATGGGCATAACTTCTTCGTCCGAACTCCGGATGAGGTGAAACGAAGTGCGTTAGGTAGCTAACTCAAAGGGATTTCCATGGATATATTATTTGGCCACCCAATAATTTGTGTGCTAGGAGATATGACCCTCCAAAGTAGACCCTCGAAAAAGGCTTCACTTGGAAATTTTGGATTTTGATACGGTTGCTCTAAAATTTGGGTTAGACCCATTTCCCACTCAATTTGACCCCCTAAAAAAGAATATGAAGTCGGATTTTCGAAAAACAAAATGGATTTTTTGATAAATAGCTAAACAAGTTTCCGGTAACTTCCGGAGCACATTTTTAAGAACTTTTTGGGTCATTTCACCCTCTCATGTGTAATAATGTTAACGAAATGAACTACTCTATGGGAATGGAAGTTAAGCATCGAGAGAATTTGATAAGATGGAAACTCTCCCAATGTTTAGGCAAGGGTTTCAATGAACATCTTTCTTATCCCTTAGCTATGTGTCCACATAGGATAGCTAGGGGATCCACCTAGCTAGCAAACACTTAGTTCTACCTTAGGCAAGTAGAACACCTTTTTTCAGTGTGGGGTCATATGACACCGAATTCCATAACTTAGCTATCATGGTCTATGTCGGTTAAATTCATATTCCCATCATGTGTGATGTGCATTATGGTTATTTGAGGAGTTCTATAAAGTATGGATACTAGTATGGGATGCTATCCATACATGGCACGAGTAGGCTTCAAGAGTGCCATAGCGAGTTCTCTATGTCTTTAAGACTAATGAATGAAAGTCTTTTAAATGGAACGAATGAAGAATGTTTACTTATTGACTAAATGAAATGATTAATGCGTAGCTTATATTGATGAAATGAGTTACCTAGCATGTTATGATGAAATGTAAATGTTATTTTCCATTGTAGCCTTGAGGAATACCTAGGTGTGGTATGAGGAGGCAGTATGGGTAGCCACTTCAAGTCTTACTTAGGTGTGTCTTAGGGTAACTTTAGATAGAAGTCCTAAAATGATGAAATGACTTACTTGACGAATATGATTATGTGTGGTATATTTGTACTAGTTGAGCATGATACTTGTAATGTGAAGCATGATGAATGGTAAGTCACTCTTGGTTAGTCTTGATATGGTATCTAGTATGGAGGGTGGTATGGGACGTTCTTCATGCATTGCACAAGGTATAGTATTAAGGGTTACTTAAGGTGAAGTCTAAATGTGAAGAATGTCTTATATGTTGGTTATGATGTATTCTGTGCTTTTATGCCTCTGACTTGTGATATTTCTAAAAAAGAAAGCATATGCTTAGTTTCCAAACCAAAATGTCCTTTTTAGCATGTTTTTGCATGGTCATAATACTTCGTACATTTTGTGTGCTAATCCATATTTCTTCTATTTTCTACAAAGTGTAGGTTCCTGCAAATGATTGGTTATAGCTAAGGTTCAAGTGCTTGGATAGTGTTTTCCTCCAAGACTTGGTATGTCCTCATAGATCAAGGATAAGGACTTCTATTGGTTTAGTTCTTTTATGTTTTAGACTTTTGTCTAAGTTTTCGATTGTAAAGGGCCATGACCCTATCTTGTTAAAGTTTGTCTAAGATGGCCATGTGAGACTTAGTATTTCCGCTGCTTTATAAATGAGATTTTTTTATAGTTTGGTGTTAAATAAGTTTAATTCCCACTATTTCTATTATCTATGCGATGAATGGATGCTATGGGTCTTGTATAAGACACATTCGAGGTCCAGTACGCCGTGTTATGACTAGGGGGTGCTCTCGGGTCATGACAATTTTAAAAATGGGGGTCGATTTGTGGTCATTTCTTTGAGAATGATCTCTCTTGTCATTGCCATGTCTGAACTTAGTTTCAACTTGAATAGACTGTATTTTTTGTCTAGTCAGCCTATTATGATGACCTTTATCGTTGAAGACCTCTCTAATTGATTTGCAAACATCATAATCTTATATTTTATACATTTTTCAATCTCTAAATATCGAACTTGTCAACTGCAACCAATTATTTTGAATATCATTCCATCTTGAATCATATCACCTTAGATGTGTAGGCCAGACTTTAACTTCGTAAAATAGAAAATTGGTAGCAAATTTTGACGGCATTTCTTACTTGTTTTAATAAAGACAATTCAAAGAAAATTGCAAAAATTGCAAAAATGATGTAAAATGAAAAGAAACAAGATGTGTCCCTTTAGGAAAATAAAGGAAATAAATGACTCATTGGAATATGGAGTTCAATTTAACGATCATGACATGCATTTTGAATAAAATGGCAAAATCTGTCCAATAAATCTAAACTTTATCTTTGTCAAACTTTCAGCTTTTAAAGTCATACTTCTATAATCAAACTTTTGTAATTGATTTATTACTCATATATTCCATGTGGTGCCTCAAAAGGTTTTCACCAACAAGTCTTCCTCATTTTTCACTTTCTCTTCGCTAAAATGGTGCCTTATATTTCTCCTGTATATTTTTATCGATAAGACTCTCATTTTTCACCCCTTACGCAAGTCATATGATATTTTTATTGTAAGATAATCAACACTGAAAGCTTGTTTGACTTGTCATTATTAAAAATGATAAAATAAAAAGTCTTTCTTTGGACTGTAACGTGGATTTTGGACTGGGTTAGAAAGAATGGTACATGATTAAAGCTCTAAGATAATACTTGTAACAGGGTTAAGACTTTCAACTTTTGGAATCGACTCTTTTTTTCATAAAAAATAAAAACTATTTTTTGGCCCAGTTTTTGTGACGAGTACTTTCTTGATTTTTTTTAGTTAGACCAAACCTCAAAATAAGGTTTCCTATGTATTTTTTTCAAACCAAAAATTAGGTAGAACGTAGTTCATAAAGCTTGTTGTTTGTTGATTTCTTAACTTGGACTCTTTTTTTCCTTACTCTTTTTTTCTCTCTTTTTCAACTATTTTTTTTTCTGGACTCCTTTCTTTTTATTTCCGAGTGTATTATGAATCTAAAAGAGGGGTATGAAAGAAAATGTAATTAAAGTTAAAAAGGAGTAGCAAAGAATTACAAAGTCTTTTGATAGCAGAATAAAATATCTTCGTCATAGAGATTATTAAAAATGTTAAATACAAGCATACCCTTTAGGGTGAGAAGTGCAAATCATACAAATGGAAATGTATATCATTTTTGTTCCAAGTTTGTCAATTAAAAAATCTCCATTTGAGCAGTATCTTATTTACAACAAATGAAAATATGTCAATGTGGATGGAACTTGCCTATTATCCTCTTTCGATGTCAAATGGCGTGTCAAAATATTTTTGTCCTCTATTTATTTTTCAAATATATATATATATGAAGTTTTCATCTTATTAGGTGTATTCATTTCATGACTAGATACGATTTTAAGATTTGACCAATTTTTTTACATGTATATCATATCATCAAAGTGAAATGAAAAGATATATCTATAAAGAAAGCTAAATATAATGAATCAAAATGATCCAGAACAAATATTATATTAAGGAAAAGACAAAGAGGCTTGACGACAAGACAATAAACCAAATTTTAGGCATGTAATAACAAAAACTACAACAAGACTCTAACAAAATAAGAGAAATGATAGAAGGGTTTGACTTACTAATGAAAAAAAAATCTTAATTCTATAGTAGAAATGACGAAAAAATAAACTACCCGTACACTCTTTTTCTGATAAAAGAAAAGTGTATTCCAAATAACTAGGCTTGACATCTTAGCCACTAATTTGCACATTAGCCTTTATGAAAGTTCAACCAATTTCAATTGTATTTTCTTGAGAATTGAGTGAATTGTAATACTTTTGTGGCAGAGGTCATCATTATGGACCACAATCATCTTTATTTAGATCATCTTTTACACCTCCTTTTTCAATGTTCGGCAATTTTTAGTATTGTGTCTTCGAACATCAAAATTGTATGCACATCGTGTCGCAAGATTGAAATCTTTTGCATGTGGATATGCATACTTTTGAAGAATCAGCTCTATCATATTCAAGTGTTTAAATTTCTTAAATAAACTTGTGTAAGACTCTGCAGTCGGTAGGAAATTGTTCCTAGGCCTCTGATCTCCTCCAAATTCCTGTCTTTGATGAGGATTATAAGATTCTTAAAAATTCTGAGAAGGAGGATGAGCATGTTGATGTGTTGGCGCTTGCCATTGAGGATAGTTTGGTGAATGTGCTTACCGTTGTGCACTATCGACTATATATCAAAGTGGGATGATATAGTATTGTATGTCTTGCCTTGGATGATTGAGATTGTTCATATTGATAAAGTTGATCTTTTGGAACCTTTTGTGTGTTTGACACAACAATTGGTACATCCTCTTTTATTTTTATTGTCCCGAGGCATCCAGATCTATTTTTAATAACATGAGTTATGGCTCTCAAATCATCTTGACTTACAATCATTGCATACTCAATTCCATTTTTTACCATCTCGCCAATCTTAATAACATTGAAAAATAGTTTTCCAACAACAAAAAGTAAATGATGAAAGTAGTCGACTTCATGCCCCTGGAGAAAAATATCAATCATTTTAGGCTCTTTCATTTGTGGCTTAATCCTAATAGCTTGCTCCCTCCACCTAATAACATAGTCACAAGAAATTTCAATGGTTATTTCACTCATATTGGTAAGTGAAAGTAAGATCTGGCACTATGTCAATGATATATTGGAAATGTTGAACAAAACATCGAGCCAAATAATCCCATGTATGTCAATTAGAAATATCTTAATCTATGAACCATTTTAAGGTAATTCCCACCAAGGTTTTTCTCAAAATAAGCCATGAACGATTCTACTTTTCTCCCACACCATCTTAGTTGATAACAATACCTCTTTGAATGAGCTATAGGATCCCTATTACCAATATATTTCTCAAATTTTGGGTAAATAAACGTGGGGAAACATGCACAAATCATTGAATGAGACACTTTTGTGACCTCCAAATCATTGTATTACTCAAGCACACTGCTCCAAAATTTTCATTTCTTCGTGTTCCTCATTCTTAGTAGTTTTCTCAATATCTATAGGATAACAATCATGGAGAATGTTTTATTGAGAATGATTTATAGATTTCTTTAACAATACTTTTTGAGGCACTAGATTACTCTACCTAGTGAGAATGAAAAGTGGATTACTTATTAAAGGTGCATTTAGAGGGTGCACTGTGGATGTTCCAACGATATTGGATACATTCAGAAATCCAGTGATTGAAGATAGTGGAGCTTGTCCCTTCATCCAGGCTTGATATATTTCAGTCATTCATTATCTCATCATCTTTACTTCCTCCTCTAATTCTAGTTCATGTTGAGGAACCTCATGTTGAATTTCCTCATTATCTGACTCTTATCCAACTTTAATAGTCATTTTTTATTTTCCATTTAAATGTATATTGTATCAATGAGATGCTATGTACATGGACAATAAAGTCTGTTAGGGTTAGACATTCTTTAGTAATAACCACATGTTGCTCGCCAAGCATACCAATGTCTTTTTATTTATGGAAAGAACTTAAAGAACCTAATTTTTAATCATTACTTGCTCATTTGTATCCATTTATTTATCAAAAAAAAAAGTGGATTTCAAAATGCATTGATCAAACCCGTTTGGGTTGCATACGTAATACACTTGAGAACATGAATACACTTTGCATAATTCAATTTTTTTACTAAAGCTAACAAATAAAGTTTTTTTTTTCTTATAACTTTGAGATAAAATCTTTTATTTTCTTTAATTACTAAAATAAAATTAAGAGAATTCTATTTTTGATCTTTTAACGTTCTACCAAAATGAACACTAAAAATAAACAAAGTAAATTTGTCGTGACGTCTTATTTGTTTGAATGAGAAAGTTGAAAAGATTCAAAATTACCTTTAATAAGGATAAAGCCTTTATTTTTTTTATATGTAGACTTAAAAATATTTGTTGAATAAGGATCAAAACTACTCTCTTTTTTATAATTTTTGAATATGAAAATTAAACTTTTGTTTAATAAATATCGTCGAATCCAAAGACGTTGCCTACGTATCTCATTCAGTGAGAATCATGTGTGCGTATTTTCCCAAAAGATTAGCAATATATCATAAAACTCAACTTTATTTTTCATTATTTTGTTCTATAAAAATGGTATAAAAAAACTTTTGAATTCTTTTCTGTAACACCTCATATTTAGAAAATGTAGATTTTTAGCTGAAGTCTTTGTCTACGGGTCCAATCTACGGACCATAGTTGCTCGTACGAGCCATAAATAGAAACCGTAGGTGGTGGGAAAGATAATTCTTAAATTCAAGTTCCAGTAACCTTTTTATGGCTCATTTGGAAGGTTGGTTATTGATGTGTCGTGAAATCTTGGCTCATTTGATGCTCAAAACTAATGGGTTAGTGCTAGAATCGAGTGTATTTATATAAGATTTGTTGTATTTTCTGAATGTCTAGATAGGTTCTCACATGCGTAGAAAAGTTGAAAAAGAAGCATAAAATGATTGGAATGAAGGAAACACCACAGAGCATAGTATGGGCCATGGTCATCATGACGGGCCATCATAACGCTTGTGGCAATGAAGCAGTGAACTTGAAATCTGGATGTTGATAACCAAAATCAAAGTGAAGACCACGGAGCCCTAGACAGTCTGTGGTCCTCATGACGGATCGTGAAGGAGGTCGTGAAGAAGCTCCAGAAGACAGGCAACAAAGTGTTAAGTTTGGCATGGCTAAGTAAGGACCACAGGAGCCCAAACGGGTTGTGGTCCTCACAACGGTTCTTGATGGAAGTTGTGAAGATTTTCTAGTAGACATGCTTTGAAGAACCTCTTGTTGATATGGGTAAGGACCACGGAGGGCTTCACGAACCGTGAAACCCTTGATGGGTCATCTTATTGTCCATGAAAAGCCACGACAATTCAGTCCTACTTCGAGTAGAACATTTTTAAGACAGACTATTTGAATTAATTAGGTTTAATATTTGAATTATCTCATCATATCTGGAACGAGCGACTACTTTCCTATTATTCTCTACTTTTGTTTTCATCGATTAACATTGAATCGAGATTTGAAGTTTGATTTTGGTTTTCTGAATATCAAGTATTTGTTGAATTTGTAAATCTTCGTAAGTGATTTCTCTTAATGCATTAATTATGTATATTTGCTTATTCAGTTGAAAGCATGAGTAGTTAAACACCACAACTAGGGTTGTGGGAACTATGACTAACATCTGGATTTAAATTCGTAAAACGAGCAGAATGTAATTCATATTTGCAGAACTTAACTTAACTTTAATTATCCATTCTTTCTAATGAGTGCACACTTTAGAACTTGCATGTATCTATCAATTGTTTGAGAGAAAATTGATAGTTAGGAAAAAGTAGGGTTAACTTGTTGAATTGGAGTGAAAGTTCGAGAGAAGAGATAAGAGAACTTTGACACTAAACTATGCGATGGTTAAATCGAACACTGTAAGACCAAGAGGATTTGAGTGGAAAATTATCTAACAAGACTAAGAAGTGTTAGATACACCTAACTCACCTGTAATTTGGAAAGAATGAATTACCTAAAACTCGTTTATGAATCAACACTAGATGTAACGGGAAACAAAACCCTGGTTTCATTCATTAATCATCCCAACCTTGGAGTTAACATTCTGTTAATTATGTGAAACTGAAGATTTTAACAAACAACCAAACCCAATTTACATTTTCCAATTACTTTCTTTAGGAAATAATAACAACATTTGAATAAAAGTGATAGTGAAACTATTTCTGTGACTAAATTCTACGTGGGATCGACCTCAACTCACGTTGAGTTCTATAAACTGACATCGACTATTTATACTTCTTAATCGAAGTGTATGTTTGGATGTATAAAATTTTGGTGTCGCTGCTGGGGAATTTCAATTCAGAATTATATTACTAGCATTTATTCAAATTGTAGTTATATTTCCTAATTTTACTTCTTTCTCTTTGTCTGTGTCTCTGACAAGTAACTTCACTAGTGCATGCCAAATACCAGAAGTAAGAGTGCTCCATTGCTTCCTTATGACCCGGAACTGAGAAAAACTATTCGCAAGATGGTGAATGCACAGGAACTCGAAGATCAGAAGCAGAGACTTGGATTTGAGTCTGAGACAGCTGCGTGAAATGTTGTGAATGACCCACCTAGGGGGTAGGGTAACATGAAGGAGTGGAATAAATAACTCTTCCCCACCGTTAACCATTAGCTCCAAGGGATAGAGCACAGCAACCAGCTCCTATGGTGTTCGAAAAAGATGACTAAGATTCAGATGGAGCTGGGGTCACAGGAGAAATAGTGCTACCTGCATTACCCAATGTGTGAAATTAACGATCACTAGCACGATGATTCAGTTGATGAACTTGAAGGGCATGTTTAGAGGTGCACCTGGTAATGATGCTAACCAGCACTTGATGAATTTTGTGACAATGTGCAAATCCCAAGAAATTCCTAGGGTTGGTCAGATTGCTATGAGGCTAAGACTATTCCCGTTGTCTCTCACTGGGGAGGCAACCAACTGGCTGAATAAACTGCCAGATGATTCAGTCAGGACTTGGACTAAACTGAGAGAAGCCTTCCTGGGAAGGTTCTACCCGAAATCAAAAGAACTACAGAAGAAGAATGAGATAGGGGCACACAAACAACTACCAGGAGAAGTAATGCATGATACGTGGTGGAGGTTCATCTAAAAGATAAAAAAGTGTCTGAACCATGGGCTTACTAATAGACATTTAAAGCATGTATTTTATAGATCTTTGAATTATGTCACTAAACATGTTGTTGATGCAACGTGTGGAGGTCCATTCATGAGAAAGCCATATCCATAAATTGTGCATCTAATGGATAAAGTTTCGATGAATAATAGAGCATGGCAATAAAGAGATGTTGAAGTCGGAGATCTAGGTTTAACATTCGAGCTTTCAGCTGAATAGAAAAGGAGCGAAGAAGAAAGTGATCAAGATATGACTCACATGAGAACCAAGATGGATCTACTCACGAAGCATATCATGGCAGGTTCTGATAAGGTGAATGCTATGGCAGCCTCAAACAGGCATGAAGATCAGGACATCATTTTGGATAAGGAGGTTAAATACTTTGGCAACGAGGGGGTTTCAGAATTATAACTCGAGAAAACAAGGATATAATTCTGGAAATCAAGGTCAGAACTACTCCACAGAAGGGCAGTATGAATGGCCAAAAAATAGAAAACAAAGCAACTAGCAGAACAGAGATGGCTACAGGAATGACTACAATGGTGTTTATGTACCCCCGGGTAATAGAGATCAACAGGTGGTAGTTCCAGAGGGTCAAAAATAAAAGATATGTTAGCCAAAGTGTTGCAAAAGGTTGAGTCTGCTGATGCAGGTGTGAAAGAAATTAAGGGTGATTTATCCGGTATGAGTCAACTAGTAGATTTTCACACTACTTCGATCAAGCATATAGAGCAACAGTTGGGAAAACTATTCGCAGCACTGAACCAAAGGAAGAATGGGTCACTACCAAGTGACACTATTCAGAATCCCAAGAAATATGGACATTGCATGGCCATCACCACCAGAAGCAGTAAGACCCTTAATGAGCCAATATCTACAGGTACTAAGTAGGAATAGGGTATAGGGAGTAATGAAGAAGAAGAGGTTGAAGCTGAACATGTAGATGACACAGAAGAAGCCCAACCAATAGAAAAGCCGATTAAAGTAAAAGAAAAAGAAGTAGACGCTAGTTTGTCTTTACAACAAATATTGAGTTCGCCTCCACCTTTCAATCAAAGACCCAAGAAGAAAGCTGAGGATGGGAAATTTGCAAAATTCATAACCATGTTGAGACAGCTATCAGTGAATATCTTATTGGTGAAAGCTCTGGAGTAGATGCCAGGATATGCTAAGTTCATGAAGGACCTACTCACAAAGAAAAGAGTTGTAAGTTTTGAATTAACTGACAATATTCATCATTATAGTGCTATTGCTACAAGATCTCTGGTGCAGAAAAAGGAGGATCCAGGTGCATTCACTATACCATGCACCATCGGATTATATGAGTTTGATTTAACGTTTCAAAGACACTTCATCCAATTCTAAGTGTCAACGATCGCTAGTCAGTATATAACCCAACTAAATGAGTTGCTGTAAAATCTACAGGGAGTGGTACGTGTTTAAGATTCAATAGAAAAGTACAAATATGTTCAAGTAAATCATAGAAATAGATATTTACGAATAAAAATATAATTTAAATTAAAGGGTGACATAAGTGTCAAATTACAGGGGGATGTTGATTCTAATTATCAACTACAACAACAACAAAAAACATGAATTAACAAGTAATGAGACGGGTTCTTGGGCTGTGATTAGATTATAGGCTAATGTAGCCAAATGGGTAATTGCAATTGTTAGTAAATAGCTGTAAATCAGTGAGTAATCTAAACTTTAGTGGGGATAAACTTTCTCTCGAACAATTTACCCCGAATCAAGTTGGTTTCTCTCGAACACCAACAAGCAGCAATTAAGAACAGCCTATGCTTTAGTGCATTCACTCTCTCGAGTTGAAACCATGACAACCCAATACCCACAGACCATCAATTCTGTAATCTTGGTTTTAAAACCTCTCTCTCGAGCAAGCCAAAAATACGAAGGTAGAGTTGCATTTACAACTACAACCCTTTAAATTAAACCACAATTACTGATTGAAATCACTTCTAAACAACATTTAAACTATCAATTAACAATACCCATAAGCTAAATCAACCCATAATCAAATAATCACACCCCACGAATTGGGGTTTTAGCTAGACATCATAAAAAGATAGAAATCGTTACCAAATTGTGTTTTCATCAACTAGGTAAGATTAATTTCGTCTTTACAAAGGTCCAAGTTGAAGAATCTCCAAGACCCGCTTCCAATTTCTCAAAAATGGAATACTTTAATTCTTCAAAGCTAAGGAAAAGTTTGTCAAACTGAAATTCCATATTCTGAAAACTGATAAAATGATCAGTGATACTAAACTAAATGTTTAAAAACGTATTTATAGTCGCCAAAAATATGCTGCGAAGGACCATTCAGTGCAGTAAGTTGGGATCACCGATCAACTCGGCGATCCGCCCTTTGGTCAGTTCCATCGCCTTTTTGCATTGGCCTTCAACATTCTCAAGTTCAGTAACTTTGGGAGATCCAACACTGCATCACCAAACCATTCAACGACACACCGACTACTCCTTTCTCTCACCGAATTGAGACACTGAAACTTTAGGCAAGGTAATAGCCTCTCGGTGACTCGTCAATGGATTAGGTGATCAACAAGCCTTCTTTTCTTTATTCTTTCAGTTGCCTTGTTCCTTTTTGCCCATTAGTGTCCATGCTTTGTTCCTTAATCCAAATACCTAGAAATCAGGGACTTTACATTAGTTATTGGCATAAATAAGCATTTGAGGACATTAAATCTATCCAAATAAAGCCCTAAATGAGTCCAAATCGTGGACTCATCAACACCCCCAACTTTAACTTTTGCTTGTCCTCAAGTAAAACTCAGGTTCAACAGTTCAAAAAGGATGTCTCAAACAGTTCTACACAAGACTCAATCATGAATGCACACAAAAAGACTCAACTTACTCATACAAGGATCAATTGTGCAGTCAAAGATTCAACTTGTGACTTACCATTATCAAAGATTCTCAAGTTCACAATACTTGCTTCAAATGCAAGTTCAAGCTTAACAAAGGTACTTAAATGCCCTCACACAAAGAATGATTCCATATTCACACACAATGGTTCAACAATTTATAGCTTCAGAATCACAATCAACAATCACACTCACAAAGATGAACATAATGCATGATTTCACCCATAGGTTTGCCCTTATTTTCCAACCAACAATTGTTTCAGCTCACTCAAGATCAAAAAGGTCTTTTCAAGGCTTCTAATGGGGTTGAGTACAAAGGTATGGTCATTTAGGCTCAATGGTTGTAATCCTCATGAAATTTGGTATGAACAATTCTTTCTTCCCTTTTCTTCATCATTATTCACTCATGCTCAAAAGTCACCTCATTATTCACTTTCCATGGACTGTTGGACACTCCATTTCTTTTTGCATTTCCACAACTTTTTCATTCTTTTTCTTTTTCATTCTTCTCTTCTTTTTCTCATTTTTTATATGGAGGGGTTCCATCTTTCTCAAAATCATGGGTCAAAGGGGACTTCTTTGCATTTCTTGATTTACCTTTTCTTTTCACCACACTCCCAATTTAGGCTTTTAGCCTAAGTTGGCTATTCAAACAAACCACAAATCATGAGGATTAAGGGTGAAGGGATAAAGAAAGGTCACAATTTGCATCAAGTTTCTTCCAAGAAAAAGGGTAAGGCTCAAAGGTGTTCAAGCAAAGATTACACACTCAAAAGGTTGGCCACATAAGAGGTATAATGTCAAATTATTTCACACTCTTCAAAGTTGCCTAAGATCATTTCAACAGATTGCATCACTTAGTCAACCGAACCAACGGGCCAAATTCTAGGTGTCATCACACATGGTTCACAATAAGCTCATCACACAAGGCATTGGCACCAATATCAAACAAGACTTCACACTTTCGCTAGTATGCAATGATCATCACAAAAGACTCATTTGATAACTGGCTAGTCACAACGTGATGCAAAAAGTTCACATATTATCTATGCAACTTCATTTGGTCTCATCGTAGCTGCACATTCATTTTTGTTCAATTATGAGCACTATTCAAGTCATCAGTATTGATCAAGACCGATACTAAAATTTGCAAGAGAACATCCACATTTGTACACAATCAAGAGTTGGCACAAAAAATTTCGGAAGGGTCTAAAAATCATTTACAATTAAAGAAAGGAGCCACAAGATCAAACATCCACAAAATACAGTATCAAAACACATTTTATAGCTCAAAACCCCAAATATAAAGACATAACAATAGTCACAAAAGGTGGGCCTTACTCCACCACAAAACAAAAGCTATTTGTCCTCAAATGCAAGCAATAAAATATCCAAAAGTCAGTAAAAATAAGACAGAGAGGGGGTAAAAAGGGATCCTGTCTAAACAGTCACTCTGTCTGTAGAGGCATCAGTGCCCGGTGCAACACTCTGATCTTGGGCATCAGTGCCTGGAGTCACATCAACAGTAGTAGGTCCACTAGGGTCAGCCAAGGTTGTGCTGCCAAAGAAGCCTGCACAACTGCATCTACCACGGCCTCCTCAGTCTCCGTAAGGCCCTCATAAGAAGCCTCCTCAACAACCTCAAACATCTCAACATCCGTCTCTACCTCAGACTCGGGATCAACTACCTTCTCAACTCAAAAATCAGCTTTGGCGGTAGCCGGAGGCACATCTGGCTCAACTGGCATATCATGGATCTCCACTGTCCTGAAAATCATGGACATGTCGGTGGACTTTAGCCGGTCCACATATCTTCTTAGTGCAATAATAGCTACCTTTAGAGTTTTCACCTCCTTGGTGGCCCATTGTCCACGCTCACACACCGCTATCCTAGCCACAAGGGCATCAATGGTAGCACTCAATGGTGTCGTAGCATCAGCAAGGGATGTCTGAATCATGCCCTAAATAGAGGCCTCAAGTCTGGCAGCACGACGATCTGTAGAATGGGCTAGCTGCCCCATTCGGAGTAATGCAACTTGAGTGAACGGGCGCCAGGAAACAGCAGCAGCAACAGATCTGGGAGGCAATGGAGCAGCAGAGGAATCAAGAGTATCAAAAGAAACAACACTAGAAGTACCTAAAGGCCCAGGGGCTAGAGTAGGCAATAGTTCTTCTGCAGGTAATGTGTCTGTGTTCATAATCGGGGAAGAGTCCACCGGGGTTGCCTTCTTCTTCCCCTCCTCATATTTTAAATACTCCGCTTTGATTCTCTAGATACCAATAGAAGATGTGGGAATCACTTCCATATCTTTCTTCTCATCTCTAGGAACCCGAGCCCATATGCATAGCTTGGTGATCAACACCAGAAAGGGGAGAAAAGTTTGGCGTTGTTTGGCCCTCATGGCCATTTCCTATGCAACTATCATACCCAAATATATGCGCTCTCGTGCGATGATCGAGCCAAGACAAGCCGCCTTTATGTGGCGTAGGACGGACTCATTATGGGATAGCATGATAGTGTTGCTGATAAAACCAAACCAATATCTCGCAGCTACATGTAGATCCTTATTTTCTATCAGAGCCCCTGCCTCCAACCACCTCGGAGTACCATCACATATGAGAGGGGCTAGCCAACTTTTCATGCGCTCCAAGGACTTAGTCTTTACCCTGTACTGGTGGGTGTCAGCAATGTTGTTGGTTCACTCCAATGCCTCATTTATATTAGTACTGTCACACAACACTTTCTTGCCCCAGACAACCACATAATGGACCGGCTTGAATTTGGCAGTCAGCTTCTTCCTTTGCAACACTAAGGCTCTGTAAGCGGTGTTGAACTCCCAGACCCAGTTTTGAATATAAGGACCTCGGGGTCGAGTGAACAACTGGAACTTGTGTGACTTTAGGCAACTCATAATTTCTAGATACCTGTCAATGAAACCATCTATCGACAATTGCTTCTCCTCTATAATTGTCCTCAACCCCTCAGTCTTTAGTCTATTCATAGACCAAGGAGGAGGACCCTCTACCGGTGGTTCTAGTACCAAGGCCTGCGCTGGAGCAGGAGGAGTAGTAGTGGTAGCTTGGGGAGTCCTAATCCTAGACGCATCATTCAGCTTCTTGGAACGCAGCTCTACCCTCTGTGCTACTTGTGACTCATCCTCCTCAGGCTTAAAAGTTACAGGCTAATGCTTCTGGTTCACACCCTCACTCTCAGAAGTGGTGAGGTGAGCAACATAGATACCGTCACTGTCGGAGCTGGCCTTCGGTGACACAATGTGCCTTCCCTCTATCCTTTCCTTTCCCACTAGTTGTGGGAAGTTTGGTGGCCTTGGCCCTGAATGCAACTGCATCCTCATTGATTTTTATCCCTTTGGCCCTCTTGCGGGGAGGCGTGTCCCTACCAGCAACCTTTGGTCTCGCCATGTCGTCCTAAACATCAAAAAGAGCTAGAAACAATTCAAGCAGAAGCATAGAAAAGTAGTTGCAGACAAACTCGCCGAACAAGTCGGTGAGTCGCCGAATCTCTTTGGTGAGCCAAATCGGGCTCGCCAAAAGGATTGGCTCAAAATTTTCTCAGAAAAATGGCATGTCAGTGATGGGAAGGCCTTTTCACTGAATCGATGATAGCATTCGGCGAGCAAGGATTAGCCCACCGAAAGTTATAGTGCATTATAGGGATTAGGGGCGCAGAAAAGGGTGATGAAGGAAGACATTTGGCGAGTCACCGAGTGCACTCGACAAACTCCGGCTTCTCGCCTAAAGTTATAGGACATAACTCACAATTAAGCATGAAATTAAAGGCGATATGGGGGAATTCGGTGAACCGTCGAATGGTTCGGCAAGCTCGACCCACCTCACCAAACGGCTCAACGTGCCTACTTCAACCCCAACTCCCAAATTCAACCCCGCAGTTTTGATCAATTTAGGGCACAAAACCTCAGGAAATCAACATTATAGGCATTATAGGCACGATATTCAAATTAGCATAGGCACACACATACACAATTATGATCAAAGAGGTCCAGCATACATAACTAAGACAAAATCAATTGCAAATGAGTCAAAATCGCAAAATAAAGATTCAGGGTTCGGAAAACCAGCCATAGAAGCCGAATAAATACTTTGAATCACTAGGCGGCAAACAAATCCAACTCCAAACACAATTCCGACGACTAAAATGTGATAAAAATGCAAGACATATGGAAAATATTGTGCGGGTGTGAGTTTGGGAAGTTTAAAAGTGAGGAAAAGTGAAAGAGTTTGAAAGTTTAAACCTTTGACCTTCAAAAACTGTCAAGTTTTCGCCTATTCGGCGACATAAGTTTTGCTCATTGATCCACTCGGTGACACACCGAGTGGATACTTACCTCACCGACATGCCGAGTGGGCACTTACTCGTCGAGTTTTACAGGACCTCCAGTTAATGTGGGGTCCAAACGGCGGACAAAGTCATGATTGCCGACTTGGTCGATGATTCGCCAATACGCTTCTGGGCTCGCCGAGTTTTATAGACTCCAATTTCAAAATGTCTTGAGTCCAACGGCGGTTCAATTTGGGCTCAACGACTGCTTCGATGAGTCGCCGACTTGACTTTTAGCTCGCAAACCTGCACTTTCCAAACACCTTCCACACTTTGACCTGCACAATCAACACACCATTATTTCAAACTTAAAAAGAAAGAAAATAAAACTTGGGTTGCCTCCCAAGCAGCGCCTTAGTTAACGTCGCGGCATGAGCAAGTCCACGCTCAAATCTCATTCATGGGATTGGCCATAGTATCACTAGGCAAACCCCATTGTTGTCTCGGATTTAAATGAGATGAAATATGACCTATTTGGGTATCCAACTATTTGATCGATACTGAATGGGAGGTAACCGTGTGGCTAAGGGTCAACACATCTTCTTTCATTTCTTCCAAAATCTTGTCTGACCCCTCAACTTTGTTGAAGATACAAGAAAGCATATCCTCCGACCGACCTCCCTCAGAAACTTTTGTCTTTTGGCGCTCATGGAGAGGAACATATATATCCTTCTCCCTATGTCTCTTTTTCCAAGTGGGGTTACTGTCACGCCCCGAGAGTACCCCCGAGACGCGGACACGGGACCTAGGACCACAAGTGATCCCAAGCTAACCCTGCTGGCATGATCATGAGCATACTAAAGATAATAAACTGATGCGGAAGCTAAATCATAAGTATATGAAAAGATGGGGAATACCCATATACTATAA
>JAJOOS010023256.1:0-17893 GCA_029582725.1 Solanum chiquidenum
GAACTAGGGTTCTTGACCTCTTTTCTCCTCTTAGCGTTCTAATTCTTCTAAGTTTGATTAATGGTTTGACTTAGGTAAGTTCTAGTTATGTTTCTAGGTTAAACTGACTAAAACCTCATAATTTAGGGTCTAAACGACGTATCTCAGGGGTTAAACGAAATAGGAAAAGACCAAAAGACCCCTGACTTAATTGTTGTCGGAGTGACTGACGGACGGGACTGACAGGCAGTCATTCAATCGACGGTCCGTCGATTGGGTCCGTAAGTCAAGCCTGCTCGACAAGCCTTCACTAAAACGAGCATAACGTTTTACTTAGAGGTCGGATTTTAGAAAACTCAGTGGCGTTGGAAAGAGGATTAAATTATCTATCATATCATAGGTCATGGGACACATAATTACTTTTTTGCTAAAAGTTATGACCATTTGAAGTTGACCAATTAACAATTTTCAGCTAACTGGTTGTTGACCCTTACCTACGGTCAGACCTACGGACCGTCGATCGACTGACGGTCCGTCCTGGTTAACCGTCAATCAAGACTGAAGCTGGGCTTTTGGGCCATCGATCCACAGACACGAACAACGGTCTGTGACCTGACCTACGGACCGTAGGTCCGGCCGTGGGTCAACACTTGGCCAAATTTTTGGGCTGAGTTCTGGGGGAGGTTTCTGACACAAACCACGGACCTGCAGGACGGATCGTGGGTCCTCTTACGGTCCGTGGATGGTGCCCGTGGATGCCATATGTAACATCAAAAATCTGTAATCTGGTCTATTTCGGATACAGGGTGTTACAACAACGATTCCGATTACAACTGCTTGCAACCTAGAATTTACCTCTAAATCCCTTCCCACTAAGCTACCCACCTCTAGATAACTTAGAATTTGACTAAGCAACAACCACGTTGCCCACTAAACCATCCCACCTAGATGACTTAGAATTTTGACTAAGCAACACCCACGTTGCCCACTAAACCACCTACCACTAGACTACTTAGAATTTGACTAAGCAGCAACAATGTTGCCCACTAAATCAGTTGACCTTAACTAACTTACACTTTTAGACAAACTGAACAATGATCTAATTTGTTTACAGATTAGGAATAAATTTACAATGTAAGCATGGAATATATAATCCTATGACAACTAGACAACCTGCAACTCTATCAGATCCATGTTGCTCTTGAGGATAATACTTTTTTGAAGATGGCCTTTTATTTTGAGCTTATGAATTTTCAAAAATTTAGAACTTTATTTGTCAAATCTTGGGTTTGTATTTTTTGGAGAAAATACTATTATAAAGATGGACATAAACCCTTGGGACAAGGCCATTGGCTGAATGTCTGCTGTCATGAAAGGTTGTGCACCAACCACATCAGAGTTGACACCCTTTTGACAGCTGTCTTTTCGTCCTTTTCTCGTACGCAGACTTTTCGGGACTAGGTCCCTTGCTGCGTTCTTTGATGCTTGAGTTCTTGAAAAAGACTTGCTAGTGTTTTGTCTTCTTGAATGAATAATATTATTTTTTTATTGTTGTATGTATCAGTTACCAACAAAGGTTTTGACCATTTAAACAAACAACTTCGTCCGCCCTTCCTTTTGGTGAAGTACGCTGCATATCTCACCAACCAACCTGACAAGACAGTTGTAAAGATAGCTTTACAGTTGTGAACCGCTTTGAATCTGGACGAAAGTACTCTGCCAACGACCAGCCCCTTGCATTTGTGAGGATCATCAAAACGCTAAAATATAACATTTTCCCCCTTTTTGATGAAGACACAAAAATATTCCTCATGTTGAGTTTATTCATTCATTTTCCTTTTCATCACTCTCAATACCAGAGGACCCTTTCCTGGATCTGGTCCCTTGTTAGATTCTGTATTTGTGAGAATCATCGAAACACCTAGAATATAATATTTTCCCCCTTTTTGATGATGTCACACAAATATTCATCACACTGAGTTTATTCGTTCATTTGCCCTGTCGTCAGTCCCAATAACAAGGATCTGGTCCCTTGTTAGATCTCTAAGTCTTCTTACCCTATTAGCATGACTCTTTAGGTAACTTCGATTGGTCGACTTTTTGCATCATTCCAGAAGTTTGTCAAATCATCAAAACTTCACATCATTAACAAAATAGCATTTCCCCCTTTTTGATGATGACAAACTTGTTCAACTTCTTCGCCCTATCGTCATGACCATGTCCTTCATTGATTCCCCCTATTGTCCTGACCATGTCCTCTTCAAGTAGTTAACATTATTGCTAACATCATTTATCTCATACCTTAACAATTTCCCCCTTTTGACATCATAAAAATGGGTTAAAGCAGTAAACCAAGTTGATAGAAATGCAGTTCAAGCAAATTTATGGCCACTTGGGAAACACTGAGCATGAGTAAAAATGCATAAAGTAATGAGACAAGTCAGTAGATACAAGGCATTTTTTATTCATAAATAAAAGATTAGCAATCAAAGCATTGCATAAATTATTACGAATGAGAACCAAGACAATACCCACTGAGTTTCGATTGAAGAGAGGAATGAGGACTGACATGTGAATTTAGGGAGAGAGGGGGTGGCTTAGGAGCAAGGGATGGAAAGAATAGAACTAGTAGAACATATCCCTTAGCATGGTTTTTAGAAGCTTCTCTTAAATTTCAGCATGCTTTGCTGCCAACGTTCAGGGCTGCCAGTTTGTTTTCCAACCTGGTTCCTCTGATTGTTCCTCCAGAAGCTAAGCCTTAAAACAAACTATTTTAGTATCCTTGTTAGCAAGAGCAGCTATCATAGCTTTCATATTAAGCCTGAGTTTATCATGACAGAAAAATAGTAAGATTAAACTTATTCAAGGCCTCCGAGATGAATAGATCAATAATTGAGGAACCATTTCAATTTTTTTCATTTTCATCATCATTTTTTTTTAAAATCAGACACCCTTGTATTCATAATACTTTGAGTTCTCAGAATGTCAACCTTTACCTTTTTGAACATCATCTTTTCACCTTCTTCCTTTTTGCTTGATGGACCTGGTCACTCTTCAAATTTCTTTATCAGAAAATTCTCCAGTAGGAACAACGATTTAAACATTTGAAGGTTCTTGAGAGAGAGGAAAAAGAGGGTTTTGAAATTTTGTGATTTTAGAAAGGGAATTTGAATTTTCTGGGGAGATGAAAAGAAATATGGAGTACAAGGAAAGTGGAAGAGTGTATCCTGTGGAAGCATGTATCATCTTGGTATTCAAAAGATGACACAACGATCAGAGATGTGGCAATTGCAACGTTTCTCATGCATAATTCAAAATGCAATGTTAAGAGTGCTAACCTTCGAGAACGGACCAGGTCCCTCTCTATAGGTTGAATTTGATTGCCTAGATCTGTCCTGACCACCCTTTTCCTTCAGCCCTTTTGCCATGTGTGTATACCTACAAATGGTATGAGACTAAATTTGCTAAAACATGCATAACTGGAAAGCAAGGATACCTGCTCCCTTTTCATAGTCATGAGATAGTTGATTGCTTCAGTATCCATTTAAAAATGTTTCAGCATCCCCAACTTTAATTTGTTTATCTTGACCAGGTCCATCGACAGAACTTTTGTGAAGATATCAGTGATTTGATCTTTGATCGTACATAATTACAAGTTGATATTTCCTTTCTCAACATGATCCCTCAGAAAGTGATGTATCACATTAATATGCTTAGTCCTTTTATGGTGGGCTGAGTTCTTGGCCATAGTGAGAGCATTTGTGATAGCACATAAGAGAGGGATAGCCTGAAGAGCCACTCTAAGAACTTCACGGTGCTGTTTGATCCATATGAGTTGAGCACACCAGCCTGCATCTACTACATACCTTGCCTTAGTTGTTGAAAGAGCAACAAAATCTTGTCTTTTATTCCCCATGAATGAGATATAATCCCAAAAAATGAGCCATTCCTGCTCTTTCTATCAGCTTGATGCCCAATAAAATTAACATCACCATATTCCTTCAATCAACACAAAATCTCCTGATAGATAGAGTAGAATCAGGTCCATGTCTTCATCAAATGTCTTAGGATTCTCTTAGCAGCCTTCAGAAGTGATTCCGTTGGACAAGCTTGGAATCTTACATAAATCCTAAAACTTGTATCATTTACATCTGGACCATATCTATCAGTATCCAATATCGAGTTGGTCCCCATGGGAGTATCAGTAGACTTGGCATCCATGATATGAAACTTCTTCAGTAGCTTCTCTGAGCTGGAACCAGGTCCATGTTCTTGACAAACTGGTCCTTGCTTAGGGATTTGGTGAAGATGTCAGCCACTTGATCTTCCATTTTGAAAAGCTTCATGATGACATTACCCCTGTTAACAATGTCTTGACTTCAAATATGTTAAGCCAATTGAGTAGCTCCTTTATGAACTTTTCTTGACAACTGATGGTACCTTTAGAGATTTGCTTGATCTGTAGCTTGAAGAAGAAATCTCCCATCGTGCTCATTTAGAACTCGCTACCAATGAATGTGGCAACCTCTTCACATAACGCCTCAAAAGTTACTTCACAAATGATATCATCTATATATACTTGAGTAATCAGCAAGTCCTTTCCTTTGTGATTTCAAGAAGAGAAATTTGTCAATTATACCTCTTTTGAAGCCATTGTGGAAGAGGAACTTGGACAACCTGTCAGCCTGTCGGGGAATCGAGTGTTATACTTTGAACTTAATCATCTTTGTTCAGCATTGTCTACCGAACCAGGTCCCTCATCAAGTTCATCTTCTGCATCAACTTCTTTGGGATTGCTAAATTCATGAAGAGAATATTCTTCATCAAGCTCATTGGCTAGACATATCTCTGAATCTGAATCAGCTCTTCCATCTCAGAATCTTCTTTGTTCAACAACTTACTTCTCAATTCTTCTAGACTCATCAAACATCACATGAACATCTTTTTCAATACACACATTTTTATACACCGGATAAGCCTTGCTAGAGGAAGAATATTCCACAAATACTCTTTTATCATTATTGGGATCAAACTTTCCAATATCATCATTTTGGTCACAAGACATGTAGTATTCACCACTTCAGCCTGAAAGTTCTTTGGAAGATTAAAATACTTCTTATTCCTCTTGAAGGATGGTCTGATATGCTTCTCTTTAATACAAGCATCACAAACTTTGTCATCTGCAAATTTTATTTTGGGTAGATCGTGGACCAGGTCCCTTGTCACAAGTTTGTTCAGAGAGAAGATCTCACATGACCAAGTCTCATGTATCATAGATCAGTATTATTACCTTGAGCATCAAGGGAAGTGAGAATGTTACAAGAAATGTTGAGATCACCAATACATGTTCTTGCATCTCCCTTTTTGTCAACATCATCATCCGAGAGATCAAGTTGTGACCACACATTGGTCTGATAGGAACTTGACTTCATTTCCTTTATCACAAATCTGTGAAACACTTAGAAGACAGTACTTCAACCCATTGACATAGTACACAACTTCAAAATAGTGTTCCACAGACTTTCAAGTCATGCCTTCACAAAAACATGTACCATTTCTTGCCATTGCCAAAAGAGACACCTCCACCTTGAAGTGCCTTGAGAGAGAGGAAGTTTTCAGTTTACCAGTCACATGCTTTGAGCATCCACCATTCATGAACCAACATTGACTGATGCTACTTCCTCTCACATGTATACCATATCACTTGATAGCCTTGGGAACCCATTTCATTCTAAGTCCCCAGTAAACAGATAGAGGCATGATAAGTGAACTTTTTGACCAATGAGGCAGAACAGTCTTTCTCATTTTGGGAGTTCTGGCAGTGGGAGGAGGTCCCTTTTTCTGTGCAGCTATTTGTCTGGTGTATGAAGAAAGGTTTTCTCGAGACCTTTTAAAGGTTGTACAATCCTTCTTTAGATGACCATTGCGGCCACAATGAAGGCACAACAAATTTTCAAACACAGACATATACTTATTGTGAGGATTATAGGGATGATTGATGTTTAAACTTCCTAGCCCCTTCCCACTGCTTTGGCCCTGACTAGTAATACTAGAGAGTAGCTTAGAAGAACTTGCCCATCTCATAGATTTTTCTAGTTCTTCTCTAAGCCGTACCAAATCCCTCTCCATCTGATTATTTCTCTCCAAGGACAATGTAAGTCTAGTCTCAGCAGTATTCAAGTTAGTTTCTAGCTCAATTTTTAAGCTGTCGGCCTCTCCCTTTCCTCTGCCACCTTCTTCACTCAGCGTTTTTAGTTTTTCTTTGAGTTCTAGATTTTCAGTCTCCAGAACTGTCAATTGTTCCTCCACAATATACATGTGGTCAACCAACGTTAACTTTTCCTCAGGAAAAATATCTAGACTGTTGTTCATCGAGTCCTTTTCAGTTTTTGACTCAGTAATAAAGTCAATCAACACAATAGCCAGATTCCTTAACTTCCTAACAGAGTACACATTCAAGTTTTGTTTAAGGTCAGAAAGAGTTACCTCTTCCTCAGCTTCTTCATCATCAAATTTTTCCATGAAGGAAAATATCGCATCAAACCTATCTTCATCGTCTTTAACAATGAGCATTGATGCATCTTCATGATGTTCTGGCTCCCCTGATTCATTTGAGAAATCATCCAAGACAGCAAGTGCTTTCTTCACGACATAGTCAACTGTAGTTTTTCTCCCTTTATTATCAGGGATCCCTTCTCTTGTATTTATATCCTCCGAGCCTTGGGTAGTCTTTGTGTTCGACCTTATGCATGGGGCAATCTCTGATGAAATGCCTTAGATTTCCACACTTGTGGCATAGGTAGTTTGCATTTGCAGCTCTATTTGAGTTTCCTGCTGTAAACCTCTATGTTTCCTCACTGATTTTTGAAATCTTCTCGTGAGGTATGTCATGTCCTCATCTTCATCAGAAGTTTCACCATATGTCTCATTGAGAGCTAGAGACTCTTCTTTCTTCAATTCCTTCTTTGACTCTTCTTGATTTCTGTTCAGTGGAGCAACCATCTTTCCACATGAATCTCTCTTGGTGTTAACTAGCTAGAGAGCACCTGCTATGATACCAATTATTGGAATATGTGCGTCCACTAATAGTCAATGGACCAGGTCCTTTGACACAGTAGGAACAATAATATAAGCACATGCAGTAGTACGCGTCCACATACGTCAACGGACCAGGTCCCTTGACTCAGCAAAAATAGTAGCTGAAATAAATGCAAAAAGTAAAATATGCACAATGATTTTATGTGGAAACCTCCTTACTCAAGGGCGGTGAAAACCACGACATGTCCTCCCAGGCTTTTCAACCCAAACTTCATTTCACTCAAATAGAGCAACGATTCAGATTACAACTGCTTGCAACCTAGGAATTTACCTCTAAATCTCTTCCCCCTCAATGTAACAACTCTTACTACAAAGAGAGCAACTAAGCAATAACACTATTGTCTACTAAGCTAACCACCTCTAGATAACTTAGAATTTGACTAAGCAACAACCACGTTGCCCACTAAACCACCTACCACTAGATGACTTAGAATTTGACTAAGCAACAACAATGTTGCCCACTAAATCAGTTGACCTTAACTGACTAAGACTTTAGATGAACTGAACAACGATTTAATTTCTTTATAGATTAGGAATAGATTTACAATGTAAGCACGAAAGATATAATCCTAAGACAACTAGAAAGCTTGCAGCTCTATCAGGTCCCTGCTGCTCTTGAGGATAATACTTCATTGAAGATGGCCTTTTCTTTTGAGCTTATGAATTTTTAGAAATTCACAACTTTGATTGCCAAATCTTGGGTTTGTATTTTTAGATAAGAGACTATTATCAAGATGGACACAAACCCTTGGGACAAGGCCATTGGCTGAAAGTCTGCTGTCATGAAAGGTTGTGCACCAACCACATCAGAGGTGGCAACCTTTTGATAGATGAATAATATTGTTGGTTTATTGTTGTATGTATTAGTTACCAACAAAGGTTTTGACCACTTAAACAAACAACTTCGTCCGCCCTTCCTATTTGTGAAGTACGCTGCACATCTCACCAACCAACCTGACAAGATAGCTTTACAGTTGTGCACCGCTTTGAATCTGGACGGAAGTACTCTGCCAAAGACCGGGTCCCTGCATTTGTGAGGATCATCAAAACACTAGAATATAACAGTATCTAACGAAGAATTTATTAACATGGTAGACATTGGCGTTATATATGTTTCAATATACAAATGTATCTAAATGATATAACTCAGATACATGATCATGTATAATAGATACAAAATGTACTTATGGAAATCATTCTAAAAAAAACCCTCAGATACATGCATTACTATTATTGTAGGTAGGATATATACACCTTAGATAAATAATTAAATATATTATATATATTAAAAGATAGACATATAGATACATGTAATTAAGAAAAGAAATAAAAATGATCTACAACCAAGAAGGTGAAGTTTACCGTTATTCTGATTTTATGAAATCAATACTTTTGGAAAAATTGATATAGTTAATATGGTGGGATGCTGAAAATCTGTTAGAGTAGTCAATTACTTCTTTAATTAAGGAAATCAGTTATAACTATTCAATTCAAACTAATAAAACATAGTCACTTTTTAAATTTGTTGGAGATACATGTATCCAAAGAATGAAATATGATACGTGAAGTAATATTCGAAACTATCGTGAATCCTATTAATTAAGACCTAAACTAGTGGGATTTATGTAGTTTGCTCCTTTTTATTTGCATCGTATAAGTATTTATATTTTTAGAATATCCAGTTATGCTTTCATAATTTTATTTGTTTTATATTTTATGAAACTAGGAAGAATTTTCAGAAGTAAAAGAATATACGCTTATATTATATATGTTTTCTCATAACTTATTAGGATGACATATTGATTTACCATGTCCAGTTTTAAGAATAGAATTTGATCCAACGGATTGAAAAATATTTTAAAGAATATTATTAGACCCAATTAAGGAGTAATGAAAGAAAGTTTTTTTCAAAAAATATTTTAGGAGTTAATCTTAGACTTCAGAGAAATGTTCGTGACTGGTACGATGATATTTCATGTTATCTTGAAATTACTTATATCATAATGGGAGATTAGTATACCATTGATTCAGATACTATAAAGGAAATTGAACGATTCTATAAAAACTTTATAGGGAAAAGGGTAAAAAATGCTCTTAAACTATGTGAAAGGAACAAAAATGTCCTCCATTTATAGTTTGGCTCAAAAATGTCGTTACCGTCAATATTTTGGTTCAAAAATGCCGTCCATTTGTAGTTTGGTCCAAAAATACTTTTGTCGTCAGTACTTTGGTCCAAAATGCCCTTATTGTTATTTAATGGATTAAAAATGCTCATTTTTCAAATAAATATATTATTATTTTCCTTTTAATACATTCTTTTTCTAATAATGTTTTTTAAAAATTAGCAAATGCTTATCTTACTTCTATTCAGAAAAAAAAAAAATGAAAATATTTCTTATTTTATTATCATTATTTTTTATCTTTATTTAATTATGATGGATATACTATGATCTTATATATATGACATTTATTATCTGTCGAAAGGGTACATGCAATTATTCTATTTTAATTGATAAAATGAGATTAAGAAGAAAAAAAATATTTTCTACATTTTTATTTGTTAAAGTGATTTTAGAAGAAACAAAGCGAGAATAGTGTTCTTTAATGTAATATTTAAATTAGGAAGAAGATGTGTTTAAAAAGAAAAAATATAATATATTTATTCAGGAATAGGGCATTTTTGAACCCATTTTGTAACTATAGGAGCATTTCTGGACCAAAGTATTGATTGCAAGGGTATTTTTGAGCCAAAGTATTGATGGTAAGGGCATTTTTGAGTCAAACTATAAACGGAGGGCATTTTTGTTCCTTTCACATAGTTTAAGAACATTTTTTACCCTTTTTCCAACTTTAAAAGATATCATCTCCTAGTAGAAGCGACACCTAATTTCAAATTTATGCGCACATTGATCATATCACGCGCATCTATTTAATTAAAGGCCAAACACATCGGTGACCCCCTAAAGTTGACACCAAATTTCACTTAGACACCTCAATTGGGCGGTGTTCATTTTAGACACCTTATGTAGGGTCCCATTATGTCATTTTGACAATTTTTTTGACAATAAGCAAAAAGTTGAAGATGAGTGTAATACACTCGTTGATGACGTGACAAATAACCAATTAAATGATTACATGTGTAATTTCAAGTTAGAAATTATTTCAAAATATATTTAGTAAATAAAATAAAAATATTATTCTAAAAAAATCAATCTAACCCCCCCCCCCTCCCCCGAAGGTAGTTGTCTTCTCTACTACACCCAACAATGTATTTTTATTTTTTTTAATCAACTTTTTAAATTGTTTCAGATCTCTTTTTTTCTTTCCTTTTAGTGTTGTTTTTTGGGAAGAAAAGAGGGAGAGGAAGAAAGAAAGAGAATAAATATGAAATATGAGTGTTGGTATCCATTTCTCCGGTAAAAAAGGTCGAGGGAGGTAATTGTAGATTTAGAAAAGTATTACAATGAAGAAGAAGAAAAATGACTTGAAAATGGATTTGAATAAAAAAATCGACCTCCATTGAAGGAGTTTAAAAGCTTCAAAATATTGTGGGAGGTGGTAGCTTGAAAAATGGAGAAGAAGAAGAGAAAATAAAATAAAAAATAGCTAAATTGAGTCTTTCACACTATTGTTGAGTGTATCACACTCACTTTGACATGTCAGCAAAAAGTATCAAAATAACACAACGGGACCCTACTTGAGGTGTCTAAAATGAACCTCACCCAGTTGATGTAACGACCTGATTCCGTCGTTTGGAAAAAGCCAATGGAAAAAGAATTGGGGTCAGAAAACTTTTTCGTAGTAACTTGAGATTTCCCAACCTAGTCCAGATTTGGACATAATCGGAGTCATTAAGGTGTAGGGAAATCTGGTAGCAATCGGGTGACTTATTTATGATTTTGATTACATGAGTAGTTAGATAAGTCGTTAAGGAATCCGTACGACTTTACGAAATTAAATTCGGGTGAAGAGAACTCCCGAAATCCATCTTAGCGTGAACGGTATTTTAAAGGTGTGTTGTGAAATGGGGCTATTGAAATTATTAAAATAGCTCGCTGGTTCTGTGCAAGCCGCTGGGGTGGGATTTCTGCCGCCAGGGCGGTGCCGCTGTGGTGGGTTGGGTCCCGCTGTGGCTGGACATACGCGACTTAAGTCAGAAATAAAATCCCAAAAATATTTTATTCTGCACTTTTCAACTTTGAGAGCTAGGAGACGACCCCAGGAGAGTTCTTGAACATTTTTCACCATTCTTGAGGTTAAAAGTAAGGATTTTACTCCTTAAATCCATGTTTCGATCCGTAGAATGTAAATTCATGAGTAATTATCGATGGGGAAGGGTTTTGATCTGGAATTTATGGTGGAAAAGTCCCTAATCTGGGTATGGGGATCAAGGGTTTGGTCTAGGGTTATTGGATTTGTTATAATCCGGATAATTAGACCTTTGATTGTTGATCATTGCGTATAAATTGTTGTTTGTAGACCTAGAACAAGCGGGAAGAATCTGAAAAATGAATATTCAAGTGCCTTAGGGTATTCTAGCTTGGATTCGAGGTAGGTGATGTTGGTGTGATATATGTTTGTAATTGATCATTATAATGCATGTATGTATGTGAATTTTGCCTTATTGATCACCCTAATCGTAAATGAGGATAATTGAATAATTGTATGCCATGAATCACCTATTGTTATATGATTGTGAGAATATACATTGTGATTATGATTGTGGTTTGTTGATTGGATCGGTTGCCACGTTTTGACATAAACATTGGATCGGTTGCCATGTTCCGGCATAAACATTGGATCGATTGCCACGTTCCGACATAAATATGGGATCGGTTGCCACGTTTTGGCATAAACATTGGATCGGGTACCACATTTCGATATGCTAACAGTTTGAGTGTGGGTTCGATGAGAGAACCATTGAATTGAGTTTCGTGAGAAGACCATTGAATTATGTTGTGTGTCTACTTGTGGTGATTGCGTTCGTATCTAATGATGATTGATATTGGAAGACTGTATGTTGCTCTAAACTGATAACTAATGTGTATTATTGAGAATATGGGATGCTACATTGATCGTGAAAGATGACTAATATTGTATATGTTTGTTATATGCTTGTTTTATAATGTTGTGGTTACTTGCATATGTTTCACTTATTGGGATAGCCGTGTGATCCTACCAGTACATTGTGGTTGTGTACTGATACTGCACTTGCTTGTTCTTTGTTGAGTACATGGCATGTTCAGGAGGCTATTGATAGACCTCAGCTAGGTGACTATTGAGCGTGACCGGATTCAAGGGTGAGCCAATTCTTTCGGGTTGCCATGGATCTTTCTTGTTTAAGTCCACTCTTTTTGGATTCAGACTATTTGTTTAAGGTGTTTTTTAGTTTCGGGGTTATACCCCTTGTTCGTAGACCTGTCGTTAGTAGAGTTTTGGTACAATGACTTTCAGGTTCTAGGGGTTGTTTTTTCGCATTAGTCTTGTTAATTTATTTGTTTAAACCTTTGGAGTTTATGAGAACTCTATATAATTTATGCATTTAAACCTGCTTCCGAATCTTTAAATGTCTTAATTTTCATAAAATTTGTTTTTTTGGGTTGTAGTAATGATTCTCCCACCGGAGGGTTAGTGTGAGTGCCAATTACGACGGTCTGGGTCATGACAAAGTTGGTATCAGAGCCCTAGGTTTGTTGATCTCATTGTACCAAAACGAGTCTAGTAGAGTCTTACGGAACGGTGCGATAACGTCCATACTTTTCTTCGACAGGCTATAGGACTTTAGGAAAAACTCACTTCTTTCTACTCTTTTGTGCTATGACTTGAATCCAATTGGTATCTGGGTGATACAAATTGGTATCTTGCCTCCTTCATTCTATGGTTCGAACTAGAACAACAAAAGTGGTAACACCATCACTAGCAAGAGAGGATTGTGTATAGACTACCAACAGTTGAATAGGGTCACTATTCAGAACAAATATCCATTGCCTCGGATAGATGACCTTTTTGACAAATTCCAAGGTGCATCAGCTTTCTCTAAGATTGATTTAAGGTCTGGTTACCATCAGTTAAAGATTGAGGTGGATAAGAATTAGGTTTGACCAAGTTCTATGTTTGAAATTAGCAGTTTTGTGGATCTCGTTAGCTACTTTTGTCGCTTGTGGTATGAGTTGAGTCAAATTGGTATCTACCGATTCCAATTGGTATCTCAACGAAGTGAACTAGACGACGTAGTCCCGGCTGAAGGGAAACAAACAAGTTAATTAGAACTGAGAAGGTTCCAATTGGTATCTGGCCTTAGGGACCGTATAAGGCATGGCTGATGGTCGTTTATGGAACAAACTAATTAAAGAAATTGGACTTCTCTGCGAGTTGTAACTTGGAACGGTGAATGTGTGCTTCTAGTTGTCTGAATTTAACTATGAATATGAAGGGTGTATTACTTAAATGCTTTGATATGATTATGTTCTCAGTATTGCTTGTCTGAATGTTGATATGTGCAATTTTCTGGCCTAAATATTGAAATTGTGCCAGTTATAACCTCTTGACTGTCGTGGAACTTGTTGTGAAAAGAAAGTCATCATGAGATTAGGCGCAATGGTCTAGATAAATTACGATGTGGTTCGTAAGCGAGAAATCTGGATGTGTGTTGCGACCAACTGATAATCGTGTAAATGTCTGGGTGTGTCCTAGGAACGAGTGAGTTGTAGTGTTGAATGTAACGTAAGGGAAATTGTGGAGCGTGTGTCGTTAAGATTGACTCGGGGTAGCTAATGATTGTCTTAGCTATGGGGATTATTCCAAAGGTGCTGAGTGAAGTTAGGAACCTTGGTGGAATTTAGAAAAAAGGAAAAACAAGAAAAATGTATTCCTGGGCTCTGGTTCCGTTCGAGCCGCTGAGGCGGGATTATTCCGCCAGAGCAAGAATTATCCGCCAGGGCGAGATAGGGCGAGGCAGAACCTTAACTTGCCTTCCCCTATTTTTCCAAGTTACCCTGAATCGTACCCGAACTAACCCCTGCGACTTAATTCAGTGTTCATCTATCGAATATAAGTTATAAAGTGTGTTAAAATAGTGGAGAACCTGGGCATATGGGGAGGAAATTAGCGAGGCTGTGGAGGTCGGGGAAATGGTAATGCGGGTAGAGGAGCAGTGAAACCAGACAAGGAGGTTGCTCGGGTAGAGCAGCAGTGAAACCAGACAAAGAGGTTGAGACGTCAATTGCAATGATCACATGACCTATTATTGTTTGTGACCAGATGGCTAATGTGTTGTTTGATCCGTGTTCTACTTATTATTATGTGTCCGTGAGATTTGCCTCAGAATTTGATATGATTTGTGATATACTTGATGCCCCCCATCCATGTTCTACCCCAGTCGAAGAGTATGTCATAGTCACCCATGTGTATCGTGTTGTCCTGTTGTATTTATGGATTTTCATATTTGGGTTGATTTGTTATGCTGGATATGACTGACTTGATATAATCTTAGGCATGAATTGATTGTCCCCCTATTATGTTGTGCTTAATGGTAATACTAAGTCGGTAACTCTAGAGATCCCGGGTGGGGAAAGGTTAGAGTGGGAAGGGGGTACAAGCCTAAGTCATCTAAGGTCATACCTTTCGTGTCAGAATTGAGAGAGCTTAAAGCTCAAATCCAAGGGCTTCTTGATAAAGGTTTCATCCGTCCTAGTCCTTCCCCGTGGGGTGCTCCTGTCTTGTTTGTTAAGAAGAAGGAAGGTAGTATGAGGACTGGTGATTGTATCTTAAGCCATAAATGAGTGGATTGATACCGGAATGACAAGCTTATGAATAAGGAAGGTCCCAATGAGTATACTGGGTGAAGGAAATTAAAGTATCTAGTAAGATGGTGCGTATAAAACCTAATTAGTCCTTTGAATTTGATGAGTTTACCTGAGTTTGAGGTGTCATGTTGATGAAAAAGTTGACTTCTTAGTGATAGTCAAGGCTGACTGAGCATAATGGTAATAAGAGTTCGTGATGGATTGTGACGGGATGCAAATATATAATGAGATTGGTGGTTAAGCAAAATTTGTATAGTTATTATGACTTGTGAATATTTAAGGTTGTGGCTTACTAATATTTGGTAAGTAATGTGGTTGCATGGAGGGTTTTGAGAGATGGTGGTGTTGACACCCAATTTTGACCCTCCCCGATAATAATTGATTTCCGAGCTTCTTAATTTTCAAACGATTTAGAATAATTAGTTTTATAAAATCCAAATAGTTTATAGGCTATTTTAAGTATTTTCGTCGATTTTATAGTATTTTAAATAATAAATATATTTCTTATAATTATATATGTACGTAATTAGTATATTTCATAAATATTTGAAAATCATATCAAAAGATTTCTACATTGTTAAAATAAGTATATTTGTTAAATTAGTTTTGGCATGAATTATAGTTTTAAATTTTGAAGTAATTAACTTGTATTTAAATCAATTCTTTTATAATTAAGTTAATCATTTTGTTTCGTTAAGATTGAGAAGCTCCTAAAATAATTATATTAATTCATCTTAATTAGATTTTAGTCGAATTTGCAAATTAAATTCGATTTGGCTAGATTATTAATTCACTTAGTTATATCTTACTCTAAATCCACCAAAAGACTTTAGTTTTGGGCCCTTTTCTTTAATTTCCAGCCGCCCATACCTTATTCCCATTTTAGGCCCATTTCAGTCAAACAACTCCTAATTTTCCAGCCCACTCCAACTCCCTGACCCGACCCAAATCCTTTTCCCTTCATAGAAAAAAGGAACCCAACAACGTTATTCCCAGAAGACGTTAACAACAATTATATTCACATATGATATCTTCACAGCGTCTTCACGCTCGATCGAAACGACAGCAGCGACAACAATCAAACGACGCCTCAAACATTCACAAAGAGAGTTCATGGCGTCAAGTAGATAGAAAGCAATAGCAACGCAGGCAGTACGCTGCGTCTACGTTGTTGTCTTCCTCGATGTCCCTTTCAATTCGTACTATCGCAGCAGCAAAGAGCACCAGAAAAGTCACGCGTTCTCGCCCTCGCGCCTTGGGATTGAGCCGCGTGGCATAGTGAGGACACTCGAATCGATCCCAGCCGTCCGCTTCCCTTTCCTCTTCCGGAATAGGCTGAAACTTCATAAAAAAGGGTGTTTCCCTTTAATGGTGAAAGAATTTGGAGTTTGAATTTTCGAAATGGGCCCTTGAATCCGAATTTTATCCGTTTTCCCCCAAGAAATTGGAACCCTAATTTCCCTTCTATAAATAGTTCCTTACTGTTCATTTTTTAGGGTGGGGAAAAAGGTTGAAAAAATTATAATCAATATAAGGGGTTGGGATTTCCGGGAACAATCGCCTTATACTCAAGATTTTTTTTGAACGTTTTCTCTAATTATAAGGCATGAGGAATTATTTTTTTTGAGTCTAGTTTGCATTTCTTGGTAAGCTGCTCGAGTTTAAATCCGTGTGAAAGGTCGACCACTCCGTTCAACTCGTCTCGCCCCTAGTTCGCTGCCCCTTAAAAGGTAACCCCCTGATTTCAGTTCGTATTCTGGTTATGTTCAATATGCTGATATGTTAACTGTTGAGTTATTTGAGTGATATAAATTTGGATTATTTCGATTTTTTGTTTGGTTTCAGTTCTTTCCCTTTTCATGTAAGCTCGGTTTGTCTCTTTGAGTATGATCATTCGCTTCTTGCTGTCATTAAAAGTTGGGGATTTTTCATCCTCTTTGCTGACTGTTTCAGTTTTTCTAGTTATGAATGTGATCTAAATGTGTATATAGATATTGGGGTGTTGTTTCCTGACTTGTCATTTTTTCCCTTCTTATCTTTCATAGTATAGTCTTGACTGATTTTGAAATGTCGTTTTAAGTCCTAATTGTTCTTGTTCCTCATAAACCTGTGATAAAGTTTAGTGTTCGATGTCGTTTCTTCGTTCTTTCACCTCAAGTTAAGATGAACGAATCAAAGATGTCTATAGTTTTGAGTTCATTTAGTGTGTTTATATTTGTTGTTTTTGGGATTTTTAGTCGATTGTTTTAACTCCTCTGATCTGGAATTATGTTTTCTATCTTTATGAGAGTTGGACAGACTTATAGCTTGTATGTGACAAATTAGTCAAGTTTCGTATTTGATTTGAGTTAAAAATCTTTTTTCCAAAATATATTGGTGTCTTGTTTTTGTATGTGCTTTAAAGCATGAGTTGTGTTCTTTTCTTCTTTCAAATGGTTTCTGTTGATTGAATCTCATTTCAGGAAGATCATAGCCTTAAGATTTGAAGTTTAATCCATGTTTGTTCAGCTTTAAATACATGCCTTAGGGTGTGTTTGGTATGAAGGAAAATGTTTTCAATGGAAAATGTTTTCCTAGAAAATGTTTTTCTGGAAAACAAGTTGATTTTTGACTTATTTTTTCATGTTTGGTTGGTGACTAGAAAATATTTTCCGGAAAAGATTTTTAGTGTTTGATTTATGAATGAAAAATGTTTTTGAGAAATATCTTTTATTTATACTAGAGTAGAAAATAATTTTTGAAATTGAAAATATTTTTTAAAAACAAACTTAAATTTTTTTTGGGAGGGGAGTGAGGGGAGGTCGAGGGTAGGGGTGAAAATTTGAATTTTTTTTTAAAAACAAACTTAAATTTTTTTTGGGAGGGGGGTGGGGGGAGGTCGAGGGTAGGGGTGAAAATTTGAAATTTTGAAGTTGAAAATATTTTTTAAAAACAAACTTAAATTTTTTTTGGGGGGTGGGGGGGCCGGTAGGGGGCGGGTGGGTGGGGGTGGGTGGAGGGGGTCGAGGGTA
>JAJOOS010023257.1:0-13067 GCA_029582725.1 Solanum chiquidenum
ACTAATATGCTAATGTTGATGTATGAATTTAAGAGCTATTTTTGCTATTTAAAAACATCTTGAGTATAAAAATAGTTTAATTTATTTTGCTATTTTTTTTTATGATAAAGAGCGATTTTGTATGATAAAAGTCCTAAATTGAATGATTTTATTGATGTAAAACAATGTTCAATACCTTTTCTCTATAAATTCTAATAGTTGTGTGGCCTTTTAAGATATTAACTTCAATTTATTAAGATAACAATTATTTACCCTCAAATAATTTAAGTGAGAAAATAGTGAACATGGTAATAAAAATTTCCTTCTCCTAGCTAGTTAAAAGGCTATAAAAAAAATATTGTTCGTCAATTATCTACCTTAACCCAATTACATGAAATAAAAAATCTCATAATAACTCAAGGGTATAATTGGAGAGAAGTTTTTTTGTAGAGTTTTAAACCTCACACAAAATTAGGTAGGAAGCAACGAACCAAACACTTGATAAAAATAATCCATGCATTACTAATCCAAGCATTACCAATCTCTGCATTACTAATACATGCATTACCAATCTCTGCATTACTGATACATGCATTACTAATCCCTGCACCATTGATCTTTGTACCAAACGGCCCAAAGGATGCATGTTGGAGAAATTAGGATATTGAGGTGGATGTGTGTCCATTCTAGCAGCAATAAGATTAGAAATAAGGATATACAGGATAAGATAGATGTGGCCTCCGTGCAGAGGCGGATCTATTAAGGTCCATAGGGGTGTCACGCCACCCACAAGCTTCGACAGAAACTCTATTTAAATGTAAGTATTTATATACAATATATGTATAAATAATAAACGTGCACCCAAAGAACAAAAGTATTCTATGGCGCAATGGTAGACCATCTACTTAGTCGGTCAAAGTTTGCGGGATCGATTCCAACTAACAGCTTTTTGTTTTAATTTTTTTCTGCAGGCTGCCTTTTTTTGTTTTAATTTTTCTTTTTAACTGGAGACAACGCTTCTTTTTTAAACTACAAGGCACATTCTCTTTTGTTTTTTGATCTTTTCTTACTTGTTAACTTATTATTAAGTATTAATCAATAATTATTTTTTAACTAATTTAATTCAACCCTTTGACTTTCTTTTATATGATTAAATATGGAGAATAAAAAAACTTTTCACCATTAAAACCCTGGCTCTTCCTTTAAACTTTTGAACAACAAAAATCTGTCATTAATTAAAGCTTCAGCCTTCCGTCCATCGCCCAATCTCACTCTCCCATCCAGCCACAAGACGAATAATTTTATCTGAATCTAAAATTAATTTAATCGATGAGTCTACTGGCATTAGAGACTAATCCAAAATTGGAAGATTTTAATGCACCAATACTTTCTTAATTTAGGTAATTAACGAAACTTTTACTACAATTAACGAATAATGTAGTATTTGATTGGTAACTAATGGCTCAAATATGATTTCTAAGCTAAACTTAAAATAAAAATAATGAAATAAGACTCTAGCTAGATTTGAATCGTATTCTCGCGAGTGGTTCCTCAGGCTTGTACCAACTAAACAAGATGCACCGGTGAGAAGGTGTGAGAGGTTGGCTATAGAGGGTAAAGATAGGTCGAAAAAGTATTGAGGAGAGGTGATTATTGAGGGCATGATCCTAGATAGAAAGGCGTGGATAAACCTATCAATGTATAAACTAGAAAGGTAGTACATAGTGTAGTATTGTTTTGCTTAGATTGATTGGTGTTTGTTGTACTATTTATATTACTCTAGGTCTTTGTTTTTATTTTTTTTCATTGTTTATTATTGTGTTTTTTTTTCATAAATAGTCCATCTTAGATTGTTGTTTATAAAATTATGGTATTTCGCTATCACATGATTTTTGTTGTTTTGACTATTTTTGTATTGATCTCTTCATCGTCTTCTTTTTTATACTGGGATTTATTACACTTGAGTCGTAGGTCTTATGAAAACAATTGTTTTACCTTTATTAGATAATAGTAAAATCTGCAAATATTCTAATTTCTCCGACTTCATTTGTGAGATTTCAATAGATATGTTGTTGTTGTTACTTTCCACCGATTTGAGTTGATGCTTTAAAATATAATAAAATATGTTTTAAATTAATATACAATTTGTAATACTCTTTCTTTTAATCAAAGTAAAGTGTCACTCAACTAGGGGCAATTTTGACTTTGGATTGAAATGCATTACTTTTGGTACGAATAGTTGGAGGTCTTTTGTGGGAAGGAATGAAAATTACACGATGTTTAGTTCTTTATATTACTCTATCACTTGCATAATTTATATATAATTTAATAGTAATATATAATAAAAAAAATTTGAAGATCTAAAACAACCTATATACTAACCTTATTTTTAAGTCACTCCACATAGAAGAATCATTTTCTATAGATTGTCGTTAAAAAGAAAATGTCAAACAAATAATGGGAAAAAAATAGTAACATTGTATAATAAAATTCAGAGTTTATATTTATTCATCGTATAACAATCTTTATATTATTTATCTTTCACCCAACACTTTTCCCATAGTATTAATTCTTAACTCTTTTCCCCAAAAAAAATAAATCTTAACTCAAACAATTTATGCATTACAGTTTACATATAATTAATCTATCAACCAAACGATCAGGTGAAAATTCAATTGGACGTTATTTTAATAGTTATAAACGTGGAAGTTAATTAATTATATTCATATGCCTTCGAGAAAATATCTTTTTCTCTTCGGAATACATAATGCCTTTGGAAAAAAATTGTGAAAATATTCTACCATGTGAAATTTATACATATTTTCTTATTAAGTTCTTTTTTACAAAATATTATTTTCCAATAAATCTAAGGCACCAAAACTCGAACCAGGACTACAAAAGAATTATTTATAGAGATTAAATTCTCTCCACTGATCGTGGACAAGAAAATTACACCGTCAATTTATATTTAGAAATATCTATTTCTTTAATGTGTTCACATATTACTAATATATAAATAAAAATAACAAAAAAATTATTATATTGTAACTTAATCTCTAAATTAATTATATGAATTTGTTTATGATTCTTATATGGTTGCCAAAACTAAGAAGGATTCTTTCACCACTTTCTTGCTCTTCTTAGTTCATTCAATCAACAATACAAAAATTAATTGAAAACAGACTTTGATTCATATACTATCATATATCATATGTACTCCAATTTATTTAAATAATACTCAATGTCGATAGTATCAAAAATATTTGAACATTCTTTAAAAAAATAATCTTAGATCTTTAAAAAAAAATTAAACAAATAAAAAAGAAAAAGAAAAAAAAAGCTGAAAAATCATTACTCTTTTCAGTAAAATTATTTAAGAACGTAATTTGACTAACATATTTCATATTAATTCTTTAGTTTGTTTGTTAATTTACTTGGCTCTTGATTCTAAAATAATTTATATTAAAAAGTGAAATTAAAGAAAAATCTTAATTTATAAAATTAACAAATATTCATAAATAATTATTTTTAGTGTAAATGACAATTTATCATTATCAATTAATTGATCTCTTTGGGACCTCAATATAAGAGTATCGACCTTTAGGTCCCTCTCATAGATTAAAAAAATTCGTGCAACACATAAAGTTAAGTTGATATGTATATATATATATATACACTTTTAATAATTATGGCATTTTGATTTTCGTTCTCTACTTTTTATTTATTTTTTAGTTAAAATTTATTCGATGGTATATTTTTCTTGGAAGCACATAATATTTGTAGAGAACAATATAAGGCCAGAAATATATATTTGAGGGCAAAAAGAATGATAGCGAAAAGAGAATAAGTTGTTATCATAAGTGGGGGCGATTTTTTTCTCTATTATACGTGATAAAATAATGACTAGTATATATTATCTTGAATTAGTCTTCTCTAATATAAATATTAGCAATTATATTACTATGTAAAATTAAAGGTTTTGTTTTTTTCATGATACTACACACTATAAATAAAAAGTAGAGTATGAAATATAAATATAGACTCTTTATTTGAAATTGACTTTGGGTACATATGTGTTGCATGTTTTGAGTATTTTTTTATGGGAAAAAATAGAATGTTCTAATAATAATACTCTCTCCCTTCCTATTTGTATGTCGTCCTTACTAAAAATTAAATAAATTTTTCTTTATGGAAAGTGCTAAATGGCCAGAATTATATGGCCATAATTTGTCCAAAATTATAAAAAGACTAATTTAACTTTGTTTCCTTCCAAAGTAAAGTCAAGTATTTATTACTACTATTTTCTAAACTTCTAAAAATACGTTTGAACAATAATTATTACTTATGTTTAATGAGTTAGAATTATTATTAATTGTTTGAAGGAAATTTTTCAATGGACTTTATAATGTGGGATCCATTACAATCTAACCTCACTTTCTTTTAATTCTTCCTAATTCACTCTTTCTTTGTTCCTTTTTCTTCATCTTTTTTGTCATCCTTTCTCTTTTCTTTTCCATTACATGTAAAATTAAATTATACAAATTCTAATTCCATAAGATATTTTTGGATACAATTTATCAATGATTTTCGAATCTTGAACTTGTAAAATAAGTTAACATTTATTTATTTCTATTATATACAAATCATTCAATTCTAAAATCAAGCACACAAAAAAAATATTCATTAATATCTAACTTTATAACACAAAATTTGTTGGGGATAATATTGCATTTGTTTTCTTTATTTTAATTTCATTATAGTATATTTAATACACTATCATTAATATTAAAAAATAATATGATTTGATTGTTTTTTTTCTTCACTAATATACTGATTTTAATATTCTATTTCATAATCATCTTTTAAAAAATGAATAAAATATTTTTTTATGATAAACTTTAAAGATTATTCTTTATAGATAATAACAAATCTTTTTTTAATAAAGTTTGTACTTTATCTGTTAAATATAGAAAGATAAGTTTCATGTGATAAATTTAATAGTTACATGAATTTTATGTATTAAAAAATAAGAAAGTAATTTTTCGTGTTATATTTTTTTTTTGATATTTTGTAGTGAAAATATGACATAATGCTATAAATAAGTTAATTACATTCAAGGTAATTTTAAAAACTTCCTTTAATGTGATATTTCTCACAAAGTTCAATAATATATTTGATACTTCTCACATGTGATTTTTTTAAAATCCTTTTTATTTCAGTGATTAATTTCAGTCTTAAACATCTTATTTGTGGATTTATTTGTTTATAATTATTTGAATATTTTTTTCAGTTAATAAAAATATAATATATTTTTGAATTGTGCCTTAAAAAAATGTCCACAAGGTACCAATGCATACCTTTAAAAAATTATTTTTCGCTTAAAATAAAGGAAAAATTACTTGGATCGGTACCTTTTAATAAATAATTACTAATTTTAGCGATATTTTTCATTTATTACCATTTATAGCAATATATAACAATATTATGTTAAATCTGCAGTATGTATTAAAAGTAAATTATGTATGCAATGTATATGAATTATAACTGTTTTTTATATATATGATGCTTGTTTGGTAAGAAATTGTCACATTGAATAATAAGTGTATTAAAATGTGTGATAAATGTATTATCTATCAATAAAACTTGTATTATATGTGAATAATAAATTGTTCTTTGTAATTTGTATTAAAATTGTATTATAAATGTATTAAAAGTGATCAAGTGAAAAAAAAATGTTATTGCTATAAATGGTAATATTTTCTCAATATACTATATTTATGTAAGTTTCCCTCAAATAAATATATTTATTGAAGAAGACAATTAAATTTCTCATTAATAATAACTACAAATGACTATCATGTCTACTTAAGATTATACTTAATTATTTTATAATACAAATTTAGTAAAATATAGCAATTAAGCGTAGATTCAAAAAAAAAATAGTTGAATTTTTCTTTAAATATAATAAATTAAATAGATTAGTCTATATATATAATGGATGTTTTCCAAGAGAAAAAATAATGTTATTTTGGAAATTAGGTGTTTTTAAAAAATAATTGATGATAAGACATTTATAACTATACCATGAATAACACATTACTTATTGTGAAAAATGTCCAAAATTAAACTAATTTATAGTGTGAACGTGTCCTTTTACAATTCTAGCCAAAAGGATTTTCCCATTAGGATATACATTTTTTAAAAATTATTTTCATTTAATGTAGAATTTTCTACCGAAGGAGACAATTAAAATACATGTTGATAATATACATAAAAATATGTTTTTAAATATAATTTGAAAAATATTTCAATAACGATAATCAAAACTCAAAATACTTTAGAATTGATAAAAATCAACACATTATAGAACTACATAATTTAATTTTTTAAAACATAATAATTAAATATGTAGTTTAATTTTTTAAATATGTAGTTTTAAATACGTAATTTAATTTTTTAAAACATAATAATTAACAAATATCAAAACTACAACATTAATGTGTAACTATCTTGGGTTGTTGTGAAATAGGATCGACACTTATGAACCATATGATTTTTAGTATTTCTTTATTGTGTCGATATCTACTGATTCTAAAGTATTTTGATTTTGACCGTCATTATTGAGCTATTTTACATTATATTTTAAAAAATATTTAAAATTAAATTTAAATAATTATTTAAATAGGTAATTTAAATTTATTCATATAATAAATACAATAAAATTACTTAATTTTAAAAATTCTTAATCAGTTTTTAAAAAAATATTAATTTGAGAGCAAATATAATAATATTGTGACAACAACTATTTATACTTAATATTTTAACATATCATTTAATAACAAACATTTTTTTTAAACAACAAATAATACTAATAAAGAAAAATATATATGTGATGAAACTTTGATCTAGTTCATGTTTAACAAATTTGTGTCGTCATTATCATCAGAAAACAATGAAGATGTTTTTCTTTTATTTTTTTTTATAAAAAAATGTTTTGAAATCATAAAGAACTTTATATATCCTTTTCTAGTTATTATAATTTTTCAATGAAGAACCATCAACATTTTTTTCCAAAAAAATATTTGTATACGTCTCTAGTACTAAAATAAATAAATAAATATTAATTTTAATGAGTCTTTATTTGTGTATGATGTGATTTATATACGTTCGAGGATATGAAAGAAATCACATAATGGAGGAAACATGATGGTAATTTCAGTTTCCTTCATATTTCGCTGACATACATTCTAAGTATAATCGGATAAAATATATTTTTATCATTTAACTTTTTTTCTAGAAAATCCATGCGTAACAACAACTCCTTCAAATAAATAAGAGTAATTGTTTTGCCAACTTTGTGAATTTCAGATTTTTAATTTTGAGTATTATAGATATCAATTTTTAATATTTAAATTTAGATATAATTTATCTTTTCACAATTATAAATTATAAATTAAAATAGATAGGCTACACTTTACTCCTCTTTTGTACCTTTTTTTTTTCATCATTAAGAAATAAGAAATGAAAAATAAATAAACAAAAAAGAATAAGTAGAAAGGAGGAAATTTAGAAATTGAAAAAATTATAGTATATTTTTTTATTTTTTTTAATACTACTGCCATATTTTTATTTTTATTTTAGATCTTGAAAATTTCAACTAAGAAGAGTGGGTGAGACTTGTGTTTTCTTTGGTTAACTTTGTGGTTTCTTTCTCATGTTTAATTATGAAATCATTAATAATTAATCTCATTAATCATTTTCAATGTACTGGAAACATAATTGAAGAATATATTCAATATTTAAGTTAAAAGGGCAAATATGTCCAAAAATAAACTAGTTTATACTGTGATCATGTCCTTTTACCATTCTAGCCAAATTATGGTCAAATTTTTATGGCCAAAAGGATTTTTCTTTTCTTAATACTTGTCGTTTTACAAAATCAATGCATAAACGACACTATTTTTCCTATTTTACCCCCAAGAGTTTAATATTAGTCATGAAATTATGCAGTTGAGTAACATAGAAAAACCAATTGTTTGGAAGACCACCCTGGTAATTGAAATTGATGTAATTGAGTGTAATTACACTGTTTGTCATGTTTGGTCAGCAGGTAATTGGTTATAATTGACAGGGGTAATTACATTCTCCAATTCACAGAGGGAGACTGTGAATTGCTGATAATTACAATTTGATTACTTTTTAATTTCTTCCTTTTATTTCTATTTTTATTTTTTTTGTTTAAATGTATATTTTACTTTTGTTATTTTAAATTATTTTTAATTTTTATTATTCTAATGTTTTCTAAAAATATTTTATTCTTATTTAACATTATTTATATTTCATTTCCTTCTCATTCTCAACATTTACTTCATGTGATTCCATGCAATTTTTCGTATTATCTATCACATGGAATCACATGAAATAAATGTCGAGAATGAGAAAGAAAAGAAATATAAAAAATAAACTTTTAGAATAATTATTTTATTTTTATCAAAATAAAAGATAAGTTAAAACGAAAAAAATAGACATAAAAAAAAAGTAATCAACATTAATTACATGGGAATTCACAGACCTTCCTAATAATTGGAGAGTGTATCCCCTACCAATTACACTTAATTACATGCTGATTAAGTAATTATCTTACTGACAAAGCAGGATAAACAATGTAATTACATCAAATTCAATTACTCATTATCTCCAATATAATACTTAAGAAATGTATTGAATCATTTAATAATTGGAAAAGGACTTTAAATGTTTCTTAATTATTTAAATTGGTATAAAATTATTCTCCATCCACCTTTTGATCTTAAAATATCTTTGACGTTCACCTTTTGACTAAAAAATACCTTCGATGTTAATCATTTGACTTATATTTGTCCTTATTTTAAAAACTCCATTAAAGTAAAATTATTAAACATTTATTTATTATGTTGCCTAATGTGGTTGGTCAAAGTTTAAATCCCTCTCAAATAAATAATAAAAAACATATTTTTAAATTATTATTTTTTATAAAACCACATATGATTTATATTTTGACCTGATACACTTGAAAATAATATTCAAAAAATAATTAATTTTATGATACCTTCCCGTTGGCATATTTTAAATCCCCCCAAGTTATTACAATCCAACTCAAAAATGAAAATCAAACTAAAATCCATACTCACCCCCAAGTTGTCCATCTAAAAAAAATATTATTTTATTAATATAAAATTTTCTATCAATTATACAAATGTCTTGTACATTTTCTCTTTTTATTCTTTTTTTAAAAAAATCTTACTATTCATTAGTTTTACGGGACTCAAACTTGAAATGAATTCACATGTTCAAATTCTTTTAATTTGTATTAATATCATGGTGGATAGGAGAAATAATTATTTTTATTTTTGTATTTGGATACACACAAAAGAAAAATGTAGTATACATACATTTACTTAATTAAATCATTTTTATTGAACTAACTACTTTTATATGAATGTCATCGCTTTTTCATCCCTTCTTTTGTCATAAATTGAAAAAAAATAAATCAAAATGGTGGAGAAGATTCAAATAGAGAAAATGAAAGAGAGAGGAAGTGAAGGAGTGGTTGGGGGAGACTATGAGATTTGGGATAATATTGTTATTCATCAATATTTATGAGTATGATCAGTTAAATATAAGAATATTTTTAAATCAAAAAATTAACGTTAAAAATATTTGGGGCTAAAATATGGATGAAGAATAATTTTTTACCAATTTAAATACTGTAGAGAAGCATTTTGGATCCATCTCCATTTAATAATTAATCATGTCAAAATAAATAAATAAATAAAGAAAAACAGTTAATTGCTGGGCACGAGGAGGTAACAGGTAGAAAGTGGGGAGGAGGCGTTACTGTAGTAATTCTTCGTCTGACTAACGGCGCCGCCTTCCAAAACTTAACGTAGGTTTACGTGCGTCCGTTTAGTATACGTTAAATTCGATTATTTTAAATTTGTGCTATATAAAATTTCATTTAGAGAAAAAATATTTGTTGTCGAAAAAAAAATTGGTTTATGATTAGTGTTTTAGTCAGTATATCACGAAATGCAGCGAATTAATTACCTAAAGTTTAATCATTTTTTTATTTAATTTTAATTTAACATAAAATTTAAGATTTTTTTTTAATTGTTGTGGTCTTAAATCAGACAATCTCAAAGACTAATCCATCAGTTCATTTTGTATGATGATAATTTACTTGATTCATAGATATTTTGATATATTTTAAAATAAGTGATAAATATCTATGTAATTATTATAAATCGTATTATTAAGAGTGTCTAGAATGAAGAAAATATTTTAAATTTTTTTCATAATTGATTGGTCAGAATTATTGAAAATTTAAAAAAGAAGTTCGTTAAAATAAAATAAAAAATCTAATGAAAATAGTGTAACGAGTTTTATAAGTTACATTTCTTATTGCTGTCATTTTTAACTGCAACACACATTATCTTTACCTTCATCTCCACAACACTTAAGAGGTTGTTTGGTATGATAGATAAGAAAAGTTAAATGCGGGATAATTTTTGAGTGATCTTTAGAGGTCGTTTGGTTTGAGGGATATGAATAAATAGTCATGGGATAAAAAAATATCTTGGAATAATATTTTGGTTGTCATGTTTGGAATAATTTATCTCACTATTTATATCATAGTGATGTGATACGTTATCCCATATTAATCATCGGATAACATGTTCCCAACCAAACGACCCCTTAATCCGTTCAAAGGTTGGGATAGCTTATCCCACGACTAACAATTGGTTTTGGGCTAAGTTATTTGTCGGGGGTAGAATGTAAAAAGAACAACAAAAATATCACTCTTAATCTCAATTTTATACACCACCTTTATATTCATGTATTTTGACACTAATATTTAACAACATTTATAATGACATTTACAACCTTAATTATTCGTTATTTGTATGATAATATATTTTTCTATTAAATAACTACAGTTTATAAATACAATTTTTATTTATGAATATATCATAAGTTGAATATATTTGCCTATTCTTATATTTATTTATGTTTTGATTTCTCTTAAAATGTTCACTCCACTACTAAATTACATATTTTTAATTAAACAGTTTATCACTCACTTCAAAATTATATTTTATACATCAATTAAAAGGTAGATAACTTTAAAATGTAGATAATTTTAATAATAAAATTTCTCTTACTTTAATAAACATTTTAAAGATAAATAAAATGAAAGTTTTGTTTTTGAACTAAATAAGATGAAAGTTTTATTTTTAGGGCATCTCCAACTGTGTACTCTATTTTACTCTTCAAATATAGAGTTCTCTATTTTTTCAAACAAACAACTCTAACTCAGTTCTCTATTTTGCTCTTTAAAAAGGAATATTTTTCTCTCTCCTCAATATTATTATTATTTCTATTTCATTCTTATTTTCTTATTTCATAATATAAATCCTTCATTTCTTTTTCCCAATAATTACTTTATATAATTTTCATGTGATATAAAATTTTACTTTTTCAAAATTTTATTTAATATAAAATTATATTTTATTCTAAAATTTAAATAACATAAATTGCAAGAAAATATTATATAATATACAAATTAATGGACAAATTCATATAAAAGTGAAATACAATTACATAAACACTCAATTTTTTAAATTATTACGAATTTACGATGCTCCCATAAATGCTTTAAAATGAGCATTTTTGTCCTTATTTTTTTTATGTCTATCTAAAAGTTGTTCAAACCGGAGATTTTCATCTATCGCCATTTTTGTCGTTGGAGTTGGAGCCTCTACGACATCTTGAATTTGTGCATTAAGATCATATTCATTCTCAATTATCATGTTGTGCAATATAATACATGTAGTCATTATATCATGTAGCATTTACTTTCTCAAAAAACGTGACGGTCCTGCAAAAATTGTAAAACGTGATTGCAAAACTCCGAATGTACATTCAATATCTTTTCGGCATGATTCTTGTTTCATCACGAATTAATTATTATGTTATGTATTATATTTTATCTTGTATTTAAATTATTATGTTATGTATTGTATTGTTATCTTATATTTAAGTAATCATATTATGTGTTGTATTTTTAAATTAAATTATTCATCTTATCATTTTAATTTTGTGTATTCTTTATAGTGAAAATTAATAATAAAATCAAACTATATTATCGATGAAAATTAGAAAGAAAAAAAATACTATTAATTCGGGATGAAAGTAGTATATATTAAATAATATATATTTTAAAATATTATATTACATTTAAAAAGAAGTATGAATATTAGATATTTAATTAATGACATTATATGTAAAATAATATGATAATTAGAATCTAAATATGAAGAATAAAGAGTGATATAAAGGTGGGTTGGAGTGCCCATTCTCTATTTTACTTTCCAAATATAGAGAATGAAAAGTAAAATAGAGGTGGATTGGAGATGGTCTTAAGCTAAATAAGATTGAAATTTTTATTTTAACGCTAAATAAGATTGAAATTTTTATTTTAACGCTAAATAAGATTGAAATTTTTATTTTAACGCTAAATAAATTGATTTTTTTAAAAAGTTAAATAAGATGAAAATGTAACTTTAAATATACACGGGACAGTAATGAAAATGCACACACAAAAATATTTAAGCTAAATAAGATGAAATTTTTATTTTTAAGAATGAATAACTAAAGCTTGTAAAGAAAACAAACAAAAAATACACTAAATAAAGTGGAGGGTATTTTTGTAAACAAACACCTAATTCTTAAAAATTATGCAAAGAATATAAGTTTGAATATGACAAACCAAATAAGCAATAAACTAATTACTAATCTCATCATAACTTATCACAATATAATTTATCTCAGCATAATTAAATTCAGCATAACTTGTATTCAAGCCAAACGATACTTAACTCCAACACCCCATCCTCCCACTCTCACCTCCACCAACATTTGTTTAAATATTTATAAATATTCTTAATGTAATGTTTTTTCTCTACATATTGAACATAGAAAAAAAGAGTAAAATATTTATTTTTATTTAGTAAAATAAATCTTTATGAAAATTATTTTCTATCGAACAC
>JAJOOS010023258.1:0-19649 GCA_029582725.1 Solanum chiquidenum
TGGTTGTTCTTATTGGCCATGCTCTGAGCCAACATCTGAATGTCATTCCTAAACTCTGCATTTGAAACTTCCTGATCTGGGACTGGAGGAGTTGCGTTTGTGTTCCTGGTATTAGCTCTCCTAGCGTTAACTTTATGAGGAGGCATGATCACTGAAACGTAGAACATCGAGTTAGAATGGAATTAAATCATACCTTACGCATGATAAGAGTACCAAGAAAGTGAAGATTTTCCTAAGACACTTTGTAGCCTCCTTCACTTCAAAGATCTTCTTGACCTCGTCAATGAAGTTTTGGGGATCTTCTCCAACTTGCGACCCTAAGAATTCTAGAGGGTTCATTCTAACAAAGTCTCTCACCCTAGCTGCGGCTGACCCAACATTAGCATTCACAGGAGCTTGAACCCGCTGGTTGTTCTTATTGGCCATGCTCTGAGCCAACATCTGAATGTCATTCCTAAACTCTGCATTTGAAACTTCCTGATCTGGGACTGGAGGAGTTGCGTTTGTGTTCCTGGTATTAGCTCTCCTAGCGTTAACTTTATGAGGAGGCATGATCACTGAAACGTAGAACATCGAGTTAGAATGGAATTAAATCATACCTTACGCATGATAAGAGTACCAAGAAAGTGAAGATTTTCCTAAGACACTTTGTAGCCTCCTTCACTTCAAAGATCTTCTTGACCTCGTCAATGAAGTTTTGGGGATCTTCTCCAACTTGCGACCCTAAGAATTCTAGAGGGTTCATTCTAACAAAGTCTCTCACCCTAGCTGCGGCTGACCCAACATTAGCATTCACATGAGCTTGAACCCGCTCGTTGTTCTTATTGGCCATGCTCTGAGCCAACATCTGAATGGCATTCCTAAACTCTGCATTTGAAACTTCCTGATCTGGGACTGGAGGAGTTGCGTTCGTGTTCCTGGTATTAGCTCTCCTAGCGTTAACTTTATGAGGAGGCATGATCACTGAAACGTAGAACATCGAGTTAGAATGGAATTAGATCATACCTTACGCACGATAAGAGTAACAAGAAAGTGAAGATTTTCCTAAGACACTTTGTAGCCTCCTGCTCATTAGATATGGTGCACTTCACACCCATGAAAAAATCTCTACTTAGTGCGGCTTTTCAGAAATCCTAGGACTCTTAAACCTAGTGCTCTGATACCAAGTTTGTCACACCCCGAGACTACCCCCGATACGTAGACACGAGACCTAGGACCACAAGTGATCTCAAGTTAACCCTGTTGGCATGATCATGAGCATACTAAAGATAATAAACTGATGCGGAAGCTATAATCATAAATAAATCTGAAATGATAGGGAATACCCATATACTGAATCTTAAATAAATGAAAACTGATGAGTTTAATACAAAGAAAATATTAACTCAATATTAAGATGAGTCTAACTATGTCTGAAATAAGCCTCTAAACTGACTAGAAATGTTGGGACATGCCCCAACAAGATCTAGCAAAACTGAAACTATAAACTAAAAGCGATAAAGATAAACATGTCACTAGTCCTCGAAGAATGAGGACTCACCACTGATGTTGCTGACCTGAAGACCGGGAACCGATCGAAGCGTGATCTGGATGCTGAGAACCTGAACCTACATTATGAGAAGATGTAGCGCACAGTATGCGTCAGTACTTGAAAGGTAATGAGTATGCAGGATAGAATAAAGCTGAAATAACAAATAACTGATCAAAGAAAATAAGCAATGATATAATCTGAACATGATATAGATGCTGAATGTTGAGATTACTGAATGCAGTGACCAATTTATACATGCTGAAACTGAATACTGGATATACTGATAAATGGTCAATGCAATAGGATCTGACTGAACTGTGGGAGCTACTAATAACCGATAATAAAACCACATGATCTAAATGTGGAGTCCGATGTATACGCCCCATCAAGAGGACCCAATATACCCTGCCAGAGGTATAGAGGTATGCTGACGTGATCATTGAAATGATTCCCACAGAAGGGACTTACAACCTACCTGCCTAGTAGTTCTGGAACTATTTGGGTACGCTGAACCCTAGTCCAACTAGATATTATGCTATTCCCAATGGATTAAATAATTATCACATTATGAATGAATTTCTGTAAGTTGCTGGATAGCTCGAACTAAACATTCAAACTTAGAATGCAACAATTAAACTGATATTGATGCATTAATAACTGAGGCATGTATAACTGAATAACTGAAATATCTGACCTAGCATGTGTATTTCAAGGACTAAAGAAATACATAGCTAGGGTTCTGGAATTCATGCAATAAACTGAATATTAACATACTAATATGGTTTGGATCATTCTAACAGCTAAGAACCCAATAATTAAGAAACGTTCAAGAACCCTAATTTCGTTCATAGCATGGAATCAAGAATGGTCTGAATTCTGGGGATCTAACGGACGAAAGGGACCCATTAATGAAATTCAACATACCTGGTGATGAAATCTCTAAAAAAAACTATCAACTAGGGCTGGACTTGACCTTTCCGGCGACTTTCTAGCGTTCTCCGGCGGCGGCTAGGTTTTTGCTAGGGTTTCAACCGCTCCCCTCTCTCTACTCTCTTCTTTTCTTTTGTTTTAGTTAATTAAATGACTTAGGTAAGTTCTAGTTAGGTTTCTAGGATTTTAAATGACTAACTAAAACTCTTTTAATTTAGGACTTAAAAGAAGAGTGGGAAAAGAGAAAAACACCCTTGACTTAAAAGCTTTCCAACTCCTGATGCGGATTGTCACCTGCCAGATCTGAAAATTCTGCAAAAAAAATTCCTTCACGAATCTGGGGTGTTACACTCTTGTATGCTTGAGTTTGCCTTCCGCTTGTAGTCAGCCAGGATGAAGATTCCCTTGGGGACCAACATTGGTTCTCGAGTGTCGGTCACGTCGAGGGTGTGAATTCGGGTCGTGACAATATAAAATACAGAAGATATACTAAATTGGATGTTTTTTTGTTGAAGAATTAGATTAATTTAACATTCATATTAGGGAGTGTTCTAATTACACTAAACTTTGAGATTGTTCACGTCTAAAAAACTATTTATTGTGGTTTAAAAAAATATCACAAACCTTTATAAAAATCACCACCCTTCCAGAAGGTCACAACTCATCATAAAAGTCATAGACTTTTAACAACCTGAACACCAAGTTGTAGTTTGTGTAATGAAAAATCATTGAAATTCTTGTCAAGTTGAAGTTGCTGCAAAAGTATATTAATTATCAAGGTAGTCTTCTCATTTGAAGTTGTTTTATTTGACTCTCCTTGTTGAACCATTTTTTGTTGATCTATCTAATTTACCCAAAAAATATATTGTAATTGCATAACTGAACAACTCTCACAATCTTCCTTGTTAAAAGAAGAAGAATCGAAAACATACAAAATTCATAGTATAGAAATGCGAGAAAGCCCCTCTATTTATAGACAACAAAGGATAGGATAAAAAGGTGCTTATCATGCCTTATCAGATAAGTTACAACCCTTCAGAAAAATCACAAATTTTCAGAAATGTCATAACTCATCGAAAAAGTCACAACTCTATAGAAAAGTCACAACCCTTCGGAAATGTCACTACCCATCCATTTGAAAAGGTGTCACCATATAATATAATATATAGTAAATAAATATAAAATATAGAATATCTATTAAATTGGGTGTTTTAAGTTGGGGTTGTTATAGTAATTTAACATTTAAGTTAGGAAGTTCATGCTTTTAAGATAGTATAGATAGATAGATATAAATAGATTGATAATATATATATATATATACGGAGATTTCATGAAACAAAATTAAGGGTTTGAAAAACAATAGATTTTTTTTTTAAAAAAGTAAGTGTGTTTGGTATGGAGGGAAATATTTTCCATATTTGGTTGGTCAAATATTTTTAAACTTAGTTTCTCTAGAAAAATAAACTCCTTCAAAATTATTTTCCTGATAAAAATAAGGAAAATAAGTTTCGTATATAAATATTTGTGGAATAATATATTTTTCACTTGTCACACACTAGAAAATAAATAAGAACACTATTTATTTAACAACAAAACATTGTCCTTTTTTGTTGTTTCCTTGAGAGAATGACTGTTGGTAAAAGTTAGCAGCATGCTTGCCTCAATCCAATTATCATGTCTTGATTATGTGGTTTTGAAGGAATTTGACTATTGAATAAAAGTATCTGCCATTTGAGGTTTGCTTTCTGTCTATTTGATACAGAAAATTCATGTATTTTTCCTCACTCCTTTACAAATTGTTGAGATTTAGATTTCAAGAAAGTTTGATTGAATCTTACTTGCATTAAAATAAACAAAGTTTTATTGACCCTTACATATTGTAATCTAGCAAATATTGAACAACCAAGATACTGTATTAAAAAAAACTCAATCTTATTGATAGAACAAAATACAAAGTAAATTCTTTCAAAAAATTCATCAACTACTTGGGGCCCAAATACTTCTACGTAAAAATCTAATAAAATTTGAAAAACAAATGTTGGTATATTCAAATTCTACCAGGGAGGCCTCTCCCTTCTTTCGTCGCCACCACTATTTGCACCGGACCCATGACCCTCATCATATTTGTAACAACCCAAACCATCGTTATTTAAGAGAAAAAAAATCTGAAAAAATTCTTAGCCATTGTCCAAACAAGGCGGGCCAGATGCCACTAGGGCGGTGACGCCCGGGCAGGGTAAGTTGGCACCAGAGTGGGATAGGTGAGACAAAACTTAAATAACGTGAAATCCTATTTCTTCCTTCTTACTAAAATACCTAATTTAATTGTAAAACACCTTAGAAAACCCCAGAAAACTGCTGCAAGCTTGGGAAGAAGGGAGAGAGAGATTTTTAGCATGAGGATGGTGATATCTTGCGGATTCTTGGCCAAAATCACCGTCACAAAGCCTGGAAAATAGGAATCAAAGTCAATAACTCCGTGCAACTGCTTGGCACCCAAGTAGGCTAGGTTTTATGAATTTATTAGTTTAAATCTGTGATTACTACGTAATATATGTAAATCAATGGTAGGATTTATAGGTAGGCCTCCGTGCACCGAATGATTTATAATTTAAACCCTAGAAAGGAGCCTTAGATGATGAATTTAGGCTGATTGTGGTCAAATTAAGGTTTGCATGATGTGCATTGATGAACAATCCATTGTGAGGGTGGTGATTCTATGATTTAGTGATGTATGTTGTTGTTGCTTCATTGTGATACGTGTAGGTATATGAATGTTGAATTGTTGATCACACTTGTTGTAAATAAGGATATATGAATGACGAACGCCATGAATCATGCATTGTTTTATGTGATTATGTGGATATACTTGTGATTGTGATTGTGGGTTGTTGAATGGATCGGTTGCCATTTTCCAACATAACTAACTTGGATTGGTTGCCACGTTCCGTCATAACTAACTTGGATCGGTTGCCACATTCCGGTATAACTATGGATTGGTTGCGATGTTCCAACATAACATTGGATCGCGTACCACATTCTTGTATGCTAACTATTTGGGGTCTGGGCTCCATGAGAGGACCAACTATTTGTATAATTGTGTAGCTTGAGGGATGTGAAATGCGTCGTTGTTCTCCATGTTGATGATATTGTATATGTTCTATATATGCATGTTATTATAATGTGGTATTGATTTGCTTATGATTGTTGCACTAGTTGGGTATATTGTAAGGGTAAAGTGGTCAAGGGGCGAGTAATAGATAACAAGGGTGGTTTGTATGTCGTAATGACAAGGAGTGGGGTTAGTGTACATGATGTAGGTTCTTAGGGGATTTCACTTTGAGAAAGTGGTGTGCTTAGTAGAAACCTTGACGTAAACTACTATGTGGCCACGTCTGGGTAATATGAAGAGGAAGAAAAGGTTTGACGTGAGCGGTTAATTGGGATGCTGTAGTTGTATTTTGGGAAATCCCTATGAGTTAGAATGGTTAGGATGTGATCAAGAACCTAGTAAGTAGGTTGGCCAGTAAAGTGGTTAGTAGTTAGAGTGCTAGTGTGATATTGGAGTTATATCGAGAGAGAGTAAAGGTGGAGAAGCAATAAATTTTATTACATGATCTTCTTAATTGATTTATTATGTTATGTGGTGGGCGTCGGGTTGACCGATGATGCCTACCAATACGTGTGCTTTGTACTGATACTACCCTTGATCTGTCTTTTTGACATAGTCTGGATACAGGTTGACGACTTTTCATTAGGCGAAGATGAAGAAATTCTCTAGAAGTTTCTTTCTTTCCTTCCGCATGGTGTGAGCTGTGTCTTTATTTATTATGTCCAGTTCTACCCTTAGTAGCTCTTGTACCTGTTTCGCCTAGATTCTTGGGGGTGTGTTGACAAGACTCTTGCGGATTGTTGTGTTGACGTCCACATCTAATCTACAAGAAGCTAGGAAGCATTCTAGGAAGTTGTTGCACCTTCTTCTCTCCTTTCGTGCATGAGTCGTTTGTGGTATGAGTTGGGTCCAATTGGTATCTCCCAATTCCAATTGGTATCTCAATAAAGTAAACCAGACATCGTGGTCACGACCGAGGGGTCACTAGCACAACAATTGGAAACTGAGAAGGTTCCAATTGGTATCTGGCCTTAGGGGCTGTGAAAGGCATGGATGATCCGTAATGGTCATCTGAATTAACTCATTAACAAATTTGACTTGCCTGTGAGTTGTAACTTAAAATATGTGAATGTGTGCTTCTTGTTTCCTGAGTTAACTCTTAATGTGAAAGTTGTGATGGCTTGACTGTGACGATGTGGTTATGTGCACTGTAAATGGGTGTGTTTAAACTTGGTTATGTGCGAAGTGTTGGCGGAGTTGTTGAAATAATTTAAGTGGAACTACTCGAGTATCATGAAAACCATTGAGGGAAGAAGTCATAACTAAATTGGTGCGAGGGTCTAGATAAATTAAAAGATGATTCGTAAGATGGAAATATGGACGTGTGTCTTAACCATCAATTAGTCGTGTGAATGTCTGGATGTATACTGGGATATGTGGGTGTAACGTTGAATTAATGAGAACGAGTTGGATGCCGTGTCGTTCAGATTGACTCGGATCAGCTAATGATTTTCCTAGCTTTGAGATTTATTTTAGATTGTTTGGTTAATCTGGGAACCTTGGGGAAATTTTAGAAAAATGAAACGAACCCAAAAAATATTGACCTGGGTTCTGGTCCCGTCGGAGCCGTTGGGGCGGGATTATTCCTGCTATAGCAAGACCGCCAGAGCAGGATATTCCCTCCAGAGCGGGACAAGGCGAGGCAGAACCTCAACTCACCCTCCCCTGTTTTCCCTAAATTCAATTTTCAACCCCGAATGGGATCCGAACAAATCCCTGCAATCTTTTCAGTGATCAGCAAATCGAGAACAAATTATGCTTAGTAATTAATTAAAGGCTATATAGAACAGCAAAAACCAGCATCCATGTGCTACAAATACTTAAGAAGGTGGAAAGATTAAAACAAGTGTCTTAAAATTTACAAGCCAAAAAGGGCGAAATAACAACCCAATCAAGAACCCTCGGTCTGGGTAGTGTCAATATCAGAGTCTAGATCCTCCAAAGGTACCAGACCAGTAGCTACCTCGTCCATGAAAGTAAAGTGATGGAAATCCCCTTTCCCTAAATGGGGGAGCTCCTGACCAAGGGCAACGCAAGTGAATATAGTCCTCACGGTTTTCCATATCCGGACTAGCAGACGATCCCTCTCAAGACCCTTCCTAATCTATTGACGCAACTGTCGGCGGAGCATCTCGACCTCCAAGGTAGTGCTGGGTGGGGTTAGAGTGAAGTTAACATAGGCACTCCCCAATCTCTCCCGAACGATAGCTAGATCCTCCTCGACCCGTGCCTCGTCGTCTGAATCTGATGTGGCTATCCCTGCCAATCCTCCTCCTCTTGCTCCTAAAAGTAGAACCTGCTCTAACCAAAAGAGGGTGAAGGGGGGATCCATAGGAAGTACCTCGTCGGCGTCGAATAGTGGCACTCCCGCCCGCTTGCATAGAGCAGCGATAAGAACAGGGAGAAAGAACGAATTCTTGTTACCCCGGTAGAGCATCTTCCACTCAGAGATAATCTGCGCTCCCACGTTCAACTCTATACCCTTTATGGCACACGCCACCACCAAGGCCCGAGGGAAGGTCACGTCGGTGAGGTTGCCTGATGGACGGATCCTCCTAGTGACCAAGTGTTGCCACCTCTTAGAATCAGATTAGCAATTCGTGCTAGTAATACCCTCAGTAGTAGCCCAGTAGACCTGATCCCGGTGTTCAGGCTCAACTAGAGTGTCTCTAAGCCACTCCAGATCCATCTCTCTTAGTTTGGCCTCATATTCAGTGTTCGAGTCCTCCAGTACCTCTAGAGCCTCATTGATGGCAGTGGCGTTCAGAGGATGTCAATTACCCTGATACGGATGACGGGGTGAAATTCATCCCATCGCAAAGTAGGTGGGATGATGTAGAACTCCCTCACCCAAGTAGACCGTGCATCTGGGGGAGACTCAATCAACGGAGCCCACCCAAACTCCATCAGGCGAGCATAAAATGTAGGCGCCTTCTCCTCTAGCTTGAGTAACAAAAACACCCTCTCGCAATAGAATCCCGTGTTGCGGTTGTCGTGATGCCTTTCTCGACTAGCGGCATAATGTAAGTGGATGAAGGGTAATTGTTCATCATTTTGACCTGCCATTTAGATAACTTTGCAAGTGATGAAAATATAAGTTAGAACACGATGGAAATAGACAATGCAAAGGTTGAATAAGAAGAAAGGAAATTCTGAGTTAAGGGATGCAGGCCATTGGTCTGGCATATCCCACCACAGCGGCCAAAATCCCTCCAGGATGGGATCATGGAGGCTGCCACAGCGGGATGAAGGCCGCCAGAGTGACCTTCATCTAGGACGAACAACGGATGCGGTCATGCTATCTCTTCATCCCAAAAACCTCCAATTTCAACAAAATTTCAGCAGATCAGAGTATATAAACTATCCTAGAACGTAAATAAGCAATTATTCTGGCAAAACAACTCCTAAATGAGACCTAAATTATAGTTTTAAACCAACAGACCCTTAAAATTCCTCCACCCATTTTTGTATCAATTTAACCATATTTTTACGAAATCCTTATGCCCAGGATATTGTGAATACGTTGGGGACGTAAGGGAAGGACCAATGCTATGTTTTTCTAGCAAATCAAGCAACCTAGTTTATTTTTGAAACACTACCCCAAAAACCATCTATTTTCGATTAGTTAATCGTCATGCAATCATCATCAATCCAGTAATGAAGCTAAGAGGGAAGGGAAACGAGAATAACCTTGATTTTGATGTCCGGAAACAAAGTGGTTAGAGAGTGTTTGAAAGTTTGGGGGTGAGTTTAGGGAGAAATGAAGAATGAACTTCTTGCCCCCCCCCCCCTTTACTATTTCTGATCTTCCACCTCAGTTGGAGATCTCTTGCCAGAGCAACTTCGCCTTAGCGGGAGGGCTGCCGCCCTAGCGGGCCAGACTGTGTAATTTAACTACATTTGATTCTTCGTGTGTTGCCTCATATATTCCTCTAGTTTGTTGGGTATAGTACCATTTCATGTGTTAAATAAGTGAAAGTTTACCATTCGTAGTGATCCCATGGTGGACCAATCCTTTAATCTAGAAGTAAATTGAAATAGGGTGTATGATGTCTTGTACGCTGGTCGTTCGGGGACGAATGAGGGGTAATTTGGTATATATTGTAACGACCTGAACCATCATTATTTTGGAGAACAAAAATCCAGGAAAATTCTGGGCCATTGTCTCGACATGGCGGGCTAGATACCACTAAGGCGGCGACTCCAGGGTGGGGTAAGTTGATGCCAGAGTGGGATAGGCGAGACAAAACTTAAATAACACGAAATCCTATTTCCTCCTTCTTCCTAAAATACCTAATTTAGTCGTAAAACCCCAGAAAGCTATTGCAAGCCTGGGAAGAAGGGGGAGAGAGATTTCTAGCATGAGGATGGTGATATCTTGCTGATTCTTGGCAAAAATCACCATCACGAAGCCTGGAAAATAGGAATCGAAGTCAATAACTCTGTGCAACTACTTCGCGCCCAGGTAGGCTAAGTTTTATAAATTGAGTAGTTTAAATTTATGCTCACTGCGTAATATATCAATGGTAGGATTTATGCGTAGGCCTTCGTGCACCAAATGATTTATGATTTAAAACCTAGAAAGAAGCCTTAGACAATGAATTAGGGTTGATTATGGTGGAATTAAGGTTTGCATGATGTGCGTTGATGAACAATCCATTGTGAGGGTGGTGATTCTATGATTTAGTGATGTATGTTGTTCTTGCTTCATTGTGATACGTGTAGGTATATGAATGTTGCATTGTTGATCACACTTGCTGTAAATAAGGATATATGAATGACGAACGCCATGAATCATGAATTGTTTTATGTGATTATGAGGATATACTTGTTATTGTGATTGTGTGTTGTTGAATGGATCGGTTGCCACGTTCCGGCATAACTAACTTGGATCGGTCACCACGTTCCGGCATAACTAACTTGTATCGATTACCACGTTTTGGCATAACTATGGATCGGTTGCCACATTTTGGCATAACATTGGATCAGGTACCACATTCTGGTATGCTAATTATTTGGGGTTTGGGTTCCATGAGAAGACCAACGATTTGTATATTTGTGTAGCTTGAGGGATGTGAAATGCGTTGTTGTTCTTCATGTTGATGATATTGTATATGTTCTATATATGCATGTGATTATAATGTGGTATTGACTTGCTTATGCTTGTAGCACTAGCTGGGTATATTGGAAGGGTAAAGTGTTCAACGGGTGAGTAATAGATAGCAAGGGTAGTTCGTATGTTGTAATGACAAGGAGTGGGGTTAGTGTACGTGATGTAAATGCTTAGGGGATTTCACTTGGAGAAAGGGTTGTGGTTAGTAGAAACCTTGATGTAAAGTACTATGTGGCCATGTCTGGGTAATATGAAGAGGAACAAAAGGTGTGACATGAGCAGCTAGTTGGGATGTTGTAGTTTTATTTAGGGAAATCCCTATAAGTTAGAATGGTTAGGCTGTGATACAGAACCTAGTAAGTAGGTTGGCCGGTAAAGTGGGTAGTAGTTAGAGTGCTAGTGTGATATTGGAGGTATTTCGGGAGAGAGTAAAGGTGGAGAAGCGATGGGTTTTATTGCATGATCTTGTTAGTTGATTTCTTATGTTATGTGGTGGGCGTCGGGTTGAACGATGATGCCTACTAGTACGTGTGTTTTGTACTGATACTACTTTTGCTATGTCTTTTTTGACTGTCTCGATGTAGGTTGGTGATGTTTCATTAGGTGAAGACAAAGAAATTTTTCAACAACTTCTATCTTTATTTATTATATACAGTTGTACCCTTAGTAGCTCTTGTACATGTTTAGACTAGATCCTTGGGGATGTTAATTACTTTACAAGTCTTAAATCAAAATTGTTTTAAAGGGTTTTAATTAAGAATTCCGTTATATTATTTATTTCCATGTATTCAAAATTTCCGCATGTTTTAAATTGTTGGGATATGCGGGTTCTCCTACTTAGGTGGTAGTATGTAGGTGCCCGCACGGCTCGGTGGGTTGGGTCGTGACAATATCCCATGACATCACCAAACTCACAATTACTAGATCCACCACCTACATGGAAAACCAATGTTTGGGATATTCAAATTCTACCACTATCATCTCTGCGGCATCTCCCTCATTCGTTGCTGCCACCGTTTGCACCATTACTAGCTTTGTTGTCCTCACCAACTAGACCTCTCACAATTAGTTGAACCTCGTGATGCCAACATGAATTTAGGTTGTTAAGAAAATATTCTCACTTGTACTTTTCCTTTGGTGTGAATAATATTCTGACTTTCTCCTTTGTTCCAAGCTCTCCCTCCAAGATTGAAGATTCTTTTTTTGATTTTGGGGAGAAGCCTTCTTCTGACATTCCAACATCCTTTCATTTTAAAATTATTAATGTTATATGAGTACATAAAATATGTATTAAAAAATTACAACCAAAAAAATATAGTACAACTACAAAATTCGTCCCCAAACAGCTTATAGCTAACAACTATTATATTTTGATAATTTAGTGGTAATTCGTTATTAAATAAGATTATAATGATAACTTTTTTTTGTTCTATTATGAGATTTATCAATTTATAATTCTTATATTTTCTATACTGGTTTTTTTGTATAAAAAACCGTTGTGTAATAGCCAGCGTAATATTAACTTACCTTATTTTTTGTTTGACGTCACTATTCATATGGTTGTTCATTGCTTCACCAAGAAACTTTTTGACCTCCCTCTTGCCATGGTTGTTGCTTTTTTGTTTCTTTGTTGCAGACTTCCTTTTCAAGATAGAATGTTCAGCTTTCCTTTTCATGGAGTGCTTTTTAAGATCCCCAACCTTTGGATAAATAAAAAAATAATAAGAATAATGTAAATGTCTTTGCGTCTTAACATGACAATAAAAGTTAGTGTCATATAGTTAGGAAGTCGTCATGGAAATCACTTCTTCCAGAAATGCAATGTAAGAGCTTACCTCTTTTATTTCAGTGGCTTCTTGATCAACTTCAAGCTTTGATAAACCCCTGAACACATATTTTCTTACATCCACAATAGAACAATATTGTTTGCTCTTATGATAGTAATACTGCAATCCAACAAAGATTTTTGTTAAGAACTAACTATATATAAGATTTTACAAAGTACAAACTACACACATTACAAAGTAGTTATATTACTAGCTTTCATTTTCTTGATATATCATTGGTTAGAGAGTCATTGGTCCTTAATTAGGATACAAACTAGGTATACATAAAAATTTAAACAACTAAAGAAAAATATACAATATAAATCCAAATAAGTTTAAATGTGATAGTATAGTTGTAGTTTACTAGTCCAGTTTGAAATAACAAAATAAAGTTTAAATATCGCCTAACATACACAAAACAAATGTTGCGATTCGATTTCCTTTTCTTTCTTTTTTCAGGAAAAAGAAAAGTTAAAACAAGCAATAATATAAGTAAGTGGACGATTTGAGATATTGGTAGTGATCAATAAATCAAAAAAATTGTATTTACCATGCCAAATGCTCCGGATCAATTTTCACGTTGTCCCTTTTTAGCTACACATCCATGTAGCATCTCCTTCTATTTACGGTTAACACGATCACAAATTGGTTCTTCTGCAAGATTTGTACTAACAGCTTGTGGATTTTAAATGGTGTAATAGTTAGCTTGACCTTTAAAAGGTTCAAGTCGAAAGCTAACATTACGAAAGACATATCTTTTCTTCTTCTCATGATCAATCATGTTTTCGGATACTCCCAAAAGAATTATAAGAAACAAAAAATTAAAGAAAACTCAAGAATAATAGTTGAGAAGTAATATGGTTTGAGGCTTGAAATATCGAGGACTATATATAGATAATTAAATTGAGAAGATGGAAAGTAATTTTGAAAATAGATAAGGATTAAATTAATAAGATATGATAGATTTTAGAAAAAAGATTACGATATTTGCATATTTGGTCAATAATTATTTATTATTTGTAGAATGTTATTCTTTTAGGAAAAAAATTATGATATTTGGATATTTGGTAAATACTTATATATTATTTGTTGAAGGTGGAATGGTCGAGGAGACCCTTCTACTTATCCTGATTTTACTAAGCTTATGTGACATTTTATTTTGCTTAGTCTGATAAAATGTGTGGTTTCACATATTTTAAATCGAGTGAACACAAAAATTTGAACTAAAAAATATTTTAAAATTTATAGGAGTGGTGGTTTGGGGGGGGGGAGGGAGATTATAGAAAAATAAAAATTCCTTAGGCTACATTTTGAACTCTCTTGCTTATGAGAAGATAAAAATGTCATCTTTGAACTATACGATTCTTCAAAGTTAGAAGAAATTGAGTTCTTTCAAAAAATATTTATTTTCAAGATAACCTTTTTTGATATTTATATTCCCATCAGATTATGTTTTTCCGAAAGAAATATCTTTGTGAAAACATGATTGATCATGAGAAGAAGAAAAGATCAGTCTTTCGTAATGTTAGCTTCCCAATTGAACCTTCTAAAGGTGAAGGTAATTATTACACCATTCATAATCCACAAGTGCTTAGTACAAATCCTGCAGAAGAACCAATTTGTGATCGTCTTAACCGTAAATACAAGGAGATGCTACATGGACGGGTAGTTGAAAAGAGACAACGTGAAAATGGATCCGGAGCATTTGACATGGTAAATACAATTTTTTGGATTTATTGATCACTACCAATATCGTGAATCCTCCACTTAATTATATTATTGCTTGTTTTATCTTTTCTTTTTCCTAAACAAATAGAAACAAAAAAGAATCACAACATTTGTTTTGTTTGTGTTAGACGATAATTAAACTTTATTTTCTTCTTCCAAATTAACAGGACTACTAAACTACAACTATACTATCACATTCAAATTTATTTGGATTTTATATTGTATATTTTTCTTAAGTTGTTTAAATTTTTATATATAACTAGTTTTTATCCTAATCAAGGACCAGTGATTGTCTAACCAATGATATATCAAGAAAATGAGATCTACTAATATAATTACTTTGTAATGTGTGCAATTTGTACTTTGTAAAATCATATATATAGTTAGTTTTTAACAAAAATCTTTGTTGGATTGCAGTATTACTATCATAATAGCAAACAATATCATTCTATTTTGGAGGTAAGAAAATATGTATTCAAGGGTTTATCAAAGTTTGAAGTTGATCAAGAAACCACTAAACTGAAAGAGGTAAGCTCTTACATTATTTGCATTTTGTTGGACTACTATAGCTTTTTTGACTAAGTTTCTTGCGCACATATTTATGTGTGTGTAAGAAATATTTACTAAGTCTTACCTTGCATTTCTGCAAGAAGTGATTTACATGACGACCTCCTAACTGTATGACACTAATTTCTAGTGTCATGTTAAGACACAAAGACATTTACATTATTCTTATTAATCCAATGGTTGGGATTTTTATAAAGCATTCCATGAAAACAAAAGTTGAACGTTCCATCTTGAAAAGGAAGTTTGCAACAAATAAACAACAAAGCAACAACTATGGCAAGAGGGAGGTCAAAAAGTTTCTCGCTAAAGCAATGAACAACCTCATGAATAGGGATATCAAACACAAAAATAAGGTAAGTTAATGTTAGGCTAGCTATTAGACAACATATTTTTTAACAAAAAAAAACCACTATACAAAATATAAGAATTAGAAATTGATAAATCTCAGCATTAGAATAAAAAAAATTACCATTATATAATATAATTTAAAAACAAATTAACAACAAATTATCAAAAAATACTTGTTAGCCATAAGATATTTGGCGACTAATTTTGTAGGTACACTATTTTTTTGGTTATAAATTTTTTTTATATATTTTATGTATTCTTACAACATTAATAATTTTAAATGAAAGGATGTTGGAATGTCAGAAGAAGATTCCTCCCCGAAAAGAACAATATAATCTTCTATCTTGGAGGGAGAGCGTGGAACAAAACACCAAATAAGAATATTATTCACACTAAAGGACAAATATAAGTGAGAATATTTTATGAACAGCCTAAATTGGTGTTGGCATCAGAAGGTTCAACTAAATGTTGGTGGTCTAGTTGGCGACGACGACAGAGCTAGTAATGGTGCAAACAGTGATAGCAACGAAGGAGGGAGAGGCCGTTGAGATGATAGTGGTAGAATTTGAATATCCCAACATTGGTTTTCCATGTTATCAGACAATAATTTACTTTTTTTAGCAAAACTATTTGTGCCCTAAATCTTTGATGAATTTCTTGAAAGAAGTCACTTTGAGATTTGTTCTATCAGGATCTTAATTGTTCTATTTTTGCTATATTACAATGTGTCATGACCCGAGGTATCATCCTAGGCGTAACATGGAACATCAGACCCCGAGAGGACCCATACAAGTCACTTAGAATTCATACCAATTGGGTTCCTCTCATCAAGCTCACAATTTAACATCGTGACTCAACACCGAGTACATTACCCTTTGTGTTTCAACTTTGAGGTAATGAACCGTCTCCCAATGTGAGATAAATTTTACTCTGAAGAGCATGGGAAGTGCAAGAGAGGATCAAGTGTTTCATCTGATCTCTCCACTTTGAATACTTTAATCTCTTACCCAACTTCGTATCATGCTTTCGTTTTGGTTCATTGAGCAAAAGTGAAAGAGTCACTAGGCCATGTGAGCATAGAAATTCATAATTCTTGTCCTTCAAGTGAGTGACACTCTCATCTTCACATGATCTCGAGTTGCCATATATTATCTTTTTTTCCCTTGCAACTCTTGTATCATGCTACTTATTTCGCCTTTTTGGATTGTTATTACTTTTTGTTGGTTGCAAAAACTCAAGATATCTTCTATATCCACCATTACCTCTTCACTTGGCTCGGTTTCAAACCATTCATCTCTGAAAATGAATTGGAACGTCTCATACACGAAGCAAGGTGCAAATCGTGAGATTCTTCTTCTCTCCTTTCAACCATTGGATAATGAGGAGTCTTCACCCTCACAATTTCTCTCATCTCATCCCTAAGAGTAGGAATTCCAAATTCAAGGTCGACCATGCCATAGCACCGAGCTAGGTACCTTTTTCAAAACCTTTCCATTTCTTTAGAGAGTAGGAATAGGGCTTTTTCACCCCAACTGAGCTTTACATCCACGTCCCTAAGCCTCAATTGACTTATTAGATTTGGTTCATCGAAAGGCCTTGGGTCGGTGAAGGGCATACCACTCCCAAATATGTAGTGATCACAAAAAGCCATAGAAAAAAAAACAAAAGAAAATAAAGACAACCATTCACAATCTAGATAGAAACAAGTGAACTAAAAATCCTAAATCAATTCAATACACCTAATTGTTCCCTGGCAGCGAAGCTATTTTTGATAATACTCAAAATCATCCTATGAACGAATCAAAAGAGTGAGCGATTATCGTCAATAAAAATATCCAACTAAGATTCGGGGTCCAATCCGACAAGGAACGCTATAATGGTAATTAAGAATATAAAGGCTAACTAGATACTAGTTTGAATTTAGACATACAAGGTACACAACCACCAAATAGAAAGTAATTTCGATAACTACACTTCTAATGGGGGCAACAACGATAGTTTGCAAGGGATGTATGAAGATTGGAAAAATTTGGGAACCAATTAACACTGAACGATCCATTGCAATTCAATATAAGATCAATCACTAATAAGTAGGTTTGGTCATCTTCAATTATGCTAATTATCTTTTGATCTCAAAATGTTTTATTGTGATATTTCCTTTTGGTCTCAATGACACAAATACAAAATAACCCACTACCTTAAATTAGACCTCTCTTTGAAGGAATCCTTGCACCCAACAATGACCCTAAACTTTTATATTTTGATATCAAATTCAAGATTCAAAGTCAAAATGCGATCATTAATCTAATTCTTCACTACAATCAATCTTTTCGAGCATCGATCGGAGATCGGAAGTTAAGATTGAGCGTTCACTCTCAACCTATAAATTCAAATATGTAAACTAGATGGAAACTATTTAGCTAGATGGAAACTATTTCATTAAATCAAACATGGAAACAAGGAACTATAAAAGCAATAAAGTAATTAATCAAACACCCAAATAGCTTTGTCTATTTTTAGAATAAAAGCCCCAATTTCATACAAATATTACAATTGCATTTCTAGTAATAAGAACAAGAAAATAAAGTAAGGTAAAAGATATTACTAAAATAAAACAAAAACGTCGAATCCACAAATGAAATGCGAGGCAACTTGCCTTCAATGTCTTAACCCCAAATCAAGAACACTAAGAGATGTACTTTTTGAATGTGTTTTTCTCTCTACAATGTTCTCTCTCTAAATTTTCTTGGATCATCCATTATACTCAAATCTAACCCTATTTTCAAAATTTTGGTTCCAAAGCTTGAGAATTCCTCATTGTGCCCTTGTCTAAAAAAGGCGGGTTTCGTAAAAGTGGCAGGAGGTTCGCAAAAGCGAACTTCAGTTCGCTTAAGCGACTTCCGCCCTTTGGACTCAATTCACAAAACCCACCCCGTGTCCTTGCTTAAGCGGGTGGTTCACTTCATTGATTGGATTTTTAAACTGATCAGTGATCCACAAGTGCGATACTTGGGACATCTTTTTCTGCCAGGTTTCTCTCTTTTTCAGCTTCAATTCCACTTTTTATCAGCATTTTCTTTCCCAACATCAAAATACCTGAAATAATACAATTCAAAGCATAATTAACCTCTTTCTCAACTTTGAGTGCCACAAAATCATAAGAGAAGAACTCTAAATGAGTGCAAATCTACCACTCATCAATAATCCTATTTGTCCTTGCATCTTTTATAAGAATGTGGGGATCTGAATTTATTTTAATAGTTGTGTATATTAATGACTTGAACATCATTGGCACTCTAAAAGATCTTTCAAAAGTTTTTGATTGCTTAAAAATGAAATTTGAAATGAAAGATCTTGATAAAAAAATATTTTGTCTTGACCTAAAGTTTCAGAATTTGACAAATGGAAATTTTTTTCATCAATCAACATACACAAAAAAATTCAGAAATAATTTTACATGGATAAATCATACTCCTTGAGTACCCCCAATGATTGTGAAATTGTTTGACATAAATAAAGATCCATTTCGACCTGAAATGAAAGATGATGAGCTTCTTGATGATGAAACTTCATATCTTGGTAAAAACAAGGCACTGATGTGTCTTGTTAATAATACTCTATAACATATTTATTTTGTAGGGAGTTTATTGGCAAAATTCAGCTCGTCCCCAACAATAAGAAATTGGACTGACGTTACGTACCTATTTAGATATTTTTAGAGTATCATGGACAAGCATTTATTTTATTCCAACAAATTCATATTAGAAATGATTGTTTAAGGAGATGTATGGTATTCATCTTATCTGCATAAATCTTGGTCATAAATAAGTTATTTGTCGTTATGTGAAGGGACAACAATATTTTGGTTTTCAATTAAATAAACGCTAGTAGTTATTACTTCAAATAATGTAAAAATAATAGTCATCCATGAAGCAAGTCGGGAGTGTGTTTGGTTGAGATCAATGAATGTAATGATCCTGAAGTTCATTTTTATAATTTTAAACTACCATTTTACCAATCCTGATAGTTGTCCAGAGTTATGTTTAATCAGTTTTTGAAGTCAGATTGGAAATCAAATTATAAAGTTGAGATTTTTTGTAGGTTTTTGAGATTTGGAAGCTTTATGGAAGTTAAAAGCATTAGATAGTTGATCAAAGTGAACATTTTATATTCTCAATCTAATTCCGACAATTTTGTTAGCTTTGTAATGTAGTTTATGGTCTAGATTTATTTTTTATTTGGGTCCGAAGACTTTTGATTTCATTTTGAACCATTAGATGAGATGTCAGAAGTTTCTTAGGTCTAGCGGGCTATTACAGACGGTTCGTGGAAGGATTTTCATCCATAGCCTCACCATTGACTAGGTTGACTCAGAAAAAGGTTAAGTTCCAGTGGTCAGATGATTGTGAGAAAAGCTTTGCAGAACTGAAAACT
>JAJOOS010023259.1:0-13345 GCA_029582725.1 Solanum chiquidenum
GGATGAGGCATATTATAGAAGTCTTATTGGCTGCTTGATGTATTTGACTGCAACTAGGCCTGATATTCTGTATGCAGTGAGTTTTTTGTCTCGGTTCAGGCATTGTGCAAGTGATTTACACTTGAGAGCAGCTAAAAGAATTGTCAGATACATCAAGGGAACTATCAACTATGGTGTTAAGTTTCACAAAAGTCAGAAGTTTAGACTTAACGGATTCTCCGATAGTGATTGGGGTGGTGCACCTGATATGAAGAGTACTTCAGGTTTCTGTTTCAATCTTGGGTCAGGAGCTTTCTCTTGGTATTCCAAGAAACAAGATATAGTAGCACAATCAACAGCCGAGGCAGAATTTATTGCTGCAACAGCAGCTGTGAATCAAGCACTATGGTTGAGGAAAATTATGTGTGATCTAAATATGGAGCAAAGAGAAGGGACTGAGGTTTTTATTGATAACCAAGCTGCAATTTCTATTGCTAATAATCCAGTTTTTCATGCAAAAACGAAGTATTTCAATATTAAGCAGTTTTTCTTAAGAGACCTGCAGAAACATGGAGATGTGAAGCTTCTTTACTGCAAGAGTGATGAGCAGGTTGCTGACATATTCACCAAGCCCCTTTCCCTCGGCAAGTTTGAGTTTTTCAGAGAAAAACTAGGAATCAGCAGTTCCTAAACCAAGGAGGAGTGTTAGTTGCTATGTTTTAGGACTGCAGCCTTTTATTTATTTACTGCAGTAAGTTAGCTTTAGTTTTCCTCAAATAACTTCTTTACCTAGTCTCTAGGAGTTTGTTTTATCTTCAGCAGATGTGTTGCTGATTTTTAGGACCATGAAGTTAGTTCTTTATTATAAGTGTAAGCCTTAGGCAGTGAGAAAATACTGTATTATCAAATAAAGTTATCTCTTCTTTCTTGTTCTTCATTGCTTTATAGTTCTAATCTTTCATTATTCTTTAGTTCTCCTTTGTTCTTTTTCTGGGTTTCCACTTTAATTAACTACAAGTTGGATCACCAAAAAACATAAGCATCTGGATTACTTAGAAAAACAGCAACAAAATACATACTAGTGAAGCAGTGCAAAGACATAAGGGAACCATTCTGATAATGGAAGAAATTTTAATTGAAGATTTGAATAATCATTAAAGCATCAACCAAAAAACCTCAACACAATTGACAGACAAGGGCACTACATGAAAAGAAGAATCTACGACCCTGTAAGACCCAACAGCTGCAAGCACAGAAAAAATGAAACAGTTAAGTGCAAAACTGGGGAAGCCTGTACCACCTAGAATTCACTAGAAATGCCAGACAAGATCGAGAACCGCCTTCTTTCAAAGCCTCTGATAGTATCCAGACTGTAGTGTGTGCACTAACATGGCCAAGAAACAGGGTTGCACAGGATGCAAAACTGTACACCAACCTTCAAAATCCTCCAAGTCTAATCCCCTCAACTTTCACCAGACATCCACCCAACTAACAAAATCAAGCTGGCGTACTACAAGAAAAAGGAAGCAAAACAAATGAGTAGCGAGTACTTGTCAGGTGTCCATAAGACCATAACCATCAACCATCTGGAATCTCATCAGTTGGATAATTGAAGAAACTAAGCATCTGGACTAAAAACCAAAATGACGGTAAAATATGACACACAGTAGTGAAAACAAAACCTATTTTAGTTGTAATCCAGTACTCATAAAATTCTGAACTAAGGCAACCTCGACATGAATGAACAAGCGGCTTCCATGAAAAGAATAATTCACTGCTCTTTAAGACCCAATGGCTGCAAGCACAAAAAGAAGGGTATAATCAAGTTCCAAGTTGACGAAAACCCACACCACCAAAGAAATCACCAGAGCTGCCACATAGACAAGATTTAAGAACCCTTCCACGTTGAAGCCCTGAAAATATATCCAGATTGCAGTGCAAGAACCAAAAAGGCCAAGAGGGTACAGAGATTACCATACTGGATATCAATCTTATGAATCTCCAAATCTTAACCTCTAATATTGTCACCATATACTCTACACATCCATCCAACAACAAAAAAATGAGTTGTGATAACCAAAAGAAAATGGCAGCAAAGAACATATGTAGCTAGAAGACCAGAAGTAGAGGAGCCACTTTATGGAGAGGTAAGATCCACAAACCGAGTACTTATCAAGTGACTATAACCATAAGAGACCTCATCAGTTGGATCATTGAAGAACGAAGTGTCTGGATTAAAAACCTCATTGCAGCAGAACACAATACACACTTGTAAAAAAATATTGTCTTAGTCAAAAAGCTTCCATACAACAATAGTTTTGACAGAGAAAAGGCAGCCACAAGGAAAGGAAACTGAATCAAAAATGTCAATACTCATAAAAGACTGAAACCTCAACACAGACGGATAAACACGGCCACTTCATGAAAAGAATAATTCACTGCCCCGTAACCAATGGCTGCACAAATAAAAAGAAAGGAACAGTTGAGTGCAAATCTAACAAACCCCAAAATCACCCATATGTAATCACTAAATATGCCATAGACGAGACTGAAAAACCCCTTTTGTCAAAGCCCGAACAATATACAAATTGCAGTGCGAACACCAAAAAGACAGAAAGGTGGCAGAGGATCACATGTTGATTATAACCAAGCTCTGAAATTTCCAAATCTGAATGTCCATAGAAGTACCACCATATGGCTACACATCTATCCAACCAAAACAAACTATCATGATAATGAAAAAAAATTGGAAGCACAGAAGATAATGAGTAGCTAGAAGAACAAAAGTAAGAGGTATTTTACATCACTATCAAAAGTAGGATTGGCCGAGTACTAATTCAGGTGTCCATAGCCACAAAAGACCTCATCACCATAGGAAACCTCATAACTTGGATCATCGAAAAACATATGCTTCTGGACTAAGAACTTCATGGCAGCAGAAATACAACACACTGGTCAAAAATAATATCCTAATTGAGAAACTTCCATACAACAGTAGTTTTGACAAAGATAAGAGCCATGAGGGAAAAAATTTGAATTGAAAATTATCGATACTCATAAGAGACTGAACTAAAAAGGCCTCAACACACATGGACAAACAAGGTCACTCCATGAAAAGAAGAATCCACTGCTCTGTAAGACCCAATGGCTGCAAGAAAAGGAATGAAGGAAAGAATTACTTGCAAAGTTGATGAAACCCACTAGAAAATGCAAGGCAAGACTGAAAACCCCCTCTTGTAGCCTGATAATATCTATATTGCGGTGCAACCACAAAAATGGCAAAGAATCAAGATTGAGAAACCCCTTTATCTTGCCTTATAATATTCAGATTGCAGTACCGGCACAGAAATGGCAGAGAAACAGGTTGCACAAGAAAGGACACTGGGCATCAACCTTCGAAATTTTCCAAATCTAATCGTCAACTATCATCCATCCAACAAACAAAATCAAGTTGGGGTGATACAACAAACAGGAAGCAGACAGCGGGGACCCACTTGATGGGGCTGTCAAGAGATCTAGGATTGAGTTTTGATTACTTATCGGGTGTCAATAAGACCAAATACCCATCAACCAACCAGGAATCTCATCAATTGGATCATCAAAGAAACACAAGCATCTGAACTATAAACTAAAAACAGTAGCAGAATACAACACACACTAGTGCAAGAAAAACTAATCTAGCTGGGATCTTCCATATAACGGCAATTTTTGACAAAGAGAGGAGGGACCAGTCTGATTGGGAAAGAAAACTGAAATGAGAATCGCAGTACTCATAAAACCTGAACTGGAGATACTATACTGGATGTCAACCTTTGAAATCTCCAAATCCTAACCTCTAATATTTTCACCATATAGTCTACACATCCATCCAACAAAAAAATGGTAGCAAAGAATATATGTAGCTAGAAGACCAGAAGTAGAGAAGCACTTCATGGAGAGATAGATCAACAAACTGAGTACTTATCAAGTGACTGTAACCATAATGAGGAGAGACCTCATCAGCTGGATCATTGAAGAGTGTCTGAATTAGAAGCTTCATGGCAGCAGAACACAATACACACTTGTAAGAAAATATTATCTTAGTCAAAAACTTCCATACAACAATAGTTTTGACAGAGAAAAAGGATCCATAAGGAAAGAAAACTGAATCGAAAATCTCAATACTCGTAAGAGACTCTACTAAAGAAACCTCATCACGAACGGATAAGGCCGCTTCATGAAAAGAATAATCCACTGCCCTGTGGTTCAATGGCTGCATGAATTGAAAGAAAGGAATAGTTAAGTGCAAATTTGACGAACCCCAAAACCACCCATGTAATCACTAGATATGCCATAGACATGACCAAAAAAACCCTTATGTCAAAGCTCGGACAACATCCAAATTGCAATGCACGCACCAAAGACCAAAAGATGACAGAGGATCACATGTTGGTTATAACCAAGCTTTGAAACTTCCAAATCTGAATGTCAATAACAGTATCACCATATGGCTACACATCTATCCAACAAAAACAAACTAGCGTGATAATGAAAAAAAAATTGGAAGCACAGAAGATAAGTAAGTAGCTAGAAGACCAAAAGTAAAGCAGTATTTTACGTCACTCTCAGAAGATCTAGAATTGGCCGAGTACTTATTCAGCTATCCACAGCCATAAAAGGCCCCATCACCATAGGAAACCTCATCACTTGGATCATCGAAGAACATATGCGTCTGGACTAAGGCCTTCATGGCAGTAGGAATACTACACACTGGTCAAAATTAATATCGTAATTGAGAAACTTTCATACGACAGTAGTTTTGACCAAGTCAGAGGAGTCATGAGGGAAGAAAACTAAATTGAAATTTATCGATACTCATAAAAGAATGAATTAGAAAAGTCTCAACATATGTAAGACCCAATGGCTGCAAGCAAAGGAATGAAGGGAAGAGTTACATGCAAAGCTGACGAAACCCACTAGAAAATGCAAGACAGGGTTGAAAAACCCCTCTCTCGAAGCCTGATAATATTTAGATTGTGGTGCAAGCACAAAAATGGCAAAGTATCACGATTGAGAAACCCCTCTATCTTGCCTGATAATATTCAGACTGCAGTGCCAGCACTGAAATGGCAGAGCACAGGAATGGGCACTGGGCATCAACCTTCGAAATTGTCCAAATCTAATCCTTTTAACTGTCATCCATCCAACAAATAAAATCAAGCTAGGGTGACACAACAAACAGGAAGCAGAGAAGATAAGCAGCGAGAACATACCAAAAGAGACGGACCCACTTGATGGGGCTGTAAGAGATCTAGCATTGAGTGTTGATTACTTATCAGTTGTCAATTACACCATATACCCATCAACCACCAGGTTGATCTCATTAATTGGCGAAGAACACAAGCATCTAAACTAAAAACTAAAAACGGCAGCAGAATACAACATACACACACTACTAGTGCAAGAAAAAATATTTTAGCTGGGAACTTCCATTTAGAGGCAATTTTTGACAAAGAGAGGAGGGACCACTCTAATTCGGGAAGAAAACTGAAATGAGAATCTCAGTACTCACAAAACCTGAACTAAAGAAACCTCAACACAAATGTCCAAACAAAGCCCTCCATGAAAAGAACAATCCACTACTTGGTTGGACCCAACTGCAAGCACAGAAAGAAGGGAACAGTTCAGTGCAAAGCTGACAAAACCCTTATCACCTGAGAAATCACTAGAGATGCAAGACATAATTGAAAAACCCCATTTTTAGTCTAACCCTGACAATATCCATCTTGGAGTGCAAGCACTAAAAAGACCAAGAAACAGGTGCGTAGGAATGCATACCTGATACAAGCCTTTAAAGTTTCCAAAGTAATCCTCTATTAATGTCAGCATGTGGTCTACGCACATATTCACCAACAAACAAAATCAAGCAGGCGTGATAACCAATGGAAAATGGAAGCAAAGAGAATATAAGTAGCTAAAGACACAAAAGGCAGAGGAGCACTTCACGGCACAATTAAAGGTCCAGAATTTGACTTTTGATTACTTATCCAGTGCCCATAAAACCACAAGAGATAGCAGGATCGTCAAAGAACATGAGCATCTGAACTATGAACTAAAACTGGCAGCAGAACACGCTATACACATAAGTGAAGAGAATTATCATAGTTGAGAACTTCCATAAGCAGTTTTGAAAGAACTTGGACAGACTGAAAAATCCAATACCTATAGTCAAAAAACTGGGAACTGTTGCATCTTTTCCGAGACGAACACCAAAGCAAGACACCTATTCCTGTAGAACCACTTGCACCCTGATGCCCATCCATGTATTCTTGACAGCTAAGAATGACATTGGCCAAATTAAATAAGGATGAAAGTCAAGATATCAAATCCAAACTGATAGCTCCTCTCTATGGTTGTGACAAGAAAAGATGATGGGACTCATTCATCTAAAGATCCAAATTCTACTCGTATATAGATTCAACAAAAGGGAATCAGGTTGACAAAACAATGTACACAACACACGATTTCTCACAACAAAACCTCAGAATTCCCCAAAACCGCACCTTGAATGGACCTTACCAGTTTCCAATTTCTAAACATTGGAAATCAATCAAAATTCAAAAATGGGAACAAAATAAATAAACGCATAATCATTCTCCCATTGTTATTACCCATACCTGATCAACACACACCAATAACGAATCAATAAATTGGCAAAAAAACAGAACTGATTGAGAACGCCCGAAACCCCTAACGTAACTTGTCTACAGAGATGATCAAAGAGTTGCAAATCAGAAACCCACAACCCATATTAAAAGATTCGAAATCAACATCAGAATCATACAAGTCTTGATCAACAATAATTACCCATATCTTGATCAAACACTGCAAAATTCAAAGAAAGAACACCAAATCATATCATAAAAAAGGAGAAGTAAACCAATACAAACAGGCATGGAAAAAATTGGCTACCTACCAAAGTATTTATAGGGTATGAAACACGGCTATGATTAAGCGATGTATTTGGACCAACAATATTTCAAATGCGGTGGCTTTGGGTCGGTGTATGTATTAATCTACCCAAAATATTATTTCTTTATAAAAATAAAAAATCTCCAAAATATTTTGTAATTTTAATTAAAGCAATGGGCATTATAGGTATTTGTTAATTAGCTACTTGCGTGTTCTTTCTTTAAAGAAATTGTTATAAGCTTTATAAAAAAAATTATTACTAGATATAAGGAGTCGTGCTAGCACAGGCCCAACAAATGTTAGTATTTCTTTTGTTTTAATTTATGTGATACAAATATAATTTGGAGTCAATCAAAAATTTCTATTTTTAAGAATATTTTAAGTTATCAATTATTATGATTTATAGTACTTTTTACGCAATTTTCACATAATACATATCACTCCCTTTATCTCAATTTATATGGCTCAAGCGGATTTCGAGAGTCAGCTAATTTTTTTAATACCTTTGTAGATACTTTAAGTTGTTAATTAGTATTATGTTTTATAATGATTTTTTTATGTATTTTCACATTAAATATGTTACTCCCTCTGCCTCAATTTATGTGGATAAAATAAGAGTCAATAAATTTTTAGACATTTTAAGTTGTTAATTATTATGATATATAATAATTTTTTTACGTATTTGTTATTATCATGATTTATAGTCTTCTTTAAGTTATTATCAAATATAACATAAAAAGAAATAAGGAAAATAAATTAGTACTCCAGATAATAGGGCTGACGGCTAATGGATTTATTTGTCGATTCAATCCATTCAACCCATCCTCTAGAATCTATCAAGTTACCAATGTAACTTTTCATTATCACAGTCCTAGAAAATATACCTCATGGCCGACCTAAATACGTCGTAACGTTATCTCCGATAGCCTTTATAGTGCAATTTTGAAGCACTATTCCAGTTAGAATGTCCTCAAAATCTCTCCTACGCTAAGATTGTGTTATATTGCTTGGCCAATGGAACGGGTGCTAGAATCAAGTAGTTTTGGGACAGTGTCGCCGCGTCACCGCATATGAAATCTATCGTGCCATAGATTTCACAATCTCGATAGAATTGATGTTGTCTTTTCACATATAAGGTGTCGTGATACCCATTGAATCAACATCTATGAAAAGATGTCAAATATGCTTCAACTCTTAATGCCACTGCCTAATGCTTTATAGATCCGGTATTATTCCTAAAAGTTAAGTCTTGGGCTATGAAGCCAACGCCAAGAACCCTTGCAAATTAAATAAGAAGAAACAATTATAATTCATCAAAATTAATAAAATTCATGTGTTTATATAGAGAGGGACTTACCAATGGTTGCGGTATCATAGATTTTGTTGTCGTCGACAAAACTTCTATTTTCCGTTATTATCGTAGTATCCATCCCTTCTCCAATCAAGATTATATTAGTCTTCTTTTTATCAACTCTAATATATTCTTGATATGTGCCTTTCTTAATTTTTATGAAGAATGGATTGACACTGTGATTAGGAGCCACAAATATTGCTCCAGCAGTTGTGTTGAAATTTCCGGTCCCATCTTTAGAAATAATCGCGTTATAAGGTGTTTTGTTATCAGTTGGCGTTGAACACATACAACTATAGTTACAACGACAAACAACGACATTATATTCCTTTGCGATCGATATCAAATAAATATTATGCATCTACATAATCAAATTATTTCTGACTCAGAGATTGATCATTTCAATTTTATTGAAGCTTGTCTTTTCTTCGCAAAGAAAATCACACATCTTCTATGTGTTGAGTCACTTGCTTTGTTAGTTTTTTGTCATAACTTGAATGATAATATGACAATCCTTTCACATATCTTTCGTTATGCATATCAAATAATCTTCTAGCATTTGCATAACCAACAATCTATAAGTGCACCAATTGCACTAATACATGGCATTTTAAATCATTTTCATGAGATCAAAAAGATTCTTTCTCTGTGTTAAGTAGTCTCAAAATCATTGGGTATTCAATGGAATTGCTTTAAGACCTTTTAAATCCTTCAAGGATTTTCATATAACATTCATCGTCTAGTTAGACATAATAATCATTCATTATACATATTCAAGTATTTCATCTATTGCCAGACTGAAACAAGTCTCATTGCATCCACCACTAGAGAATATATCTCCATTTAATAAGGTCAGGATTTTTGCGAAAACTCTTTATGCCCCAAGGTACAAACCGTATTTTATATCTTACGGTTATACTTTCGCACAATGATTCATTTGTACCCCACTGACATATATTTTGATCTATGAACTATAAGTTCAAAAACATCACTTTTCTAAGTGAAACAAAATATACTTGAATAGTGCATTTTATTTGGCCGATCATTTATCTGTCCACACTATATGACATATTTGAATTTAAGATCTTCGTAACCATTTATAGCATTGAGTGCTACTTCATATCAAAGATACAGTCGACTGTCATTTTGATTTGATTCCAATATGACATAACTTATCGAGATCTCTTCATTTTTCATCATTTTCAGGTACCTGAATAGTTGCCAAGGTTTTATGAAGTGTTATGTCATAGTGCTCTTTCAAAGCACGTACCTCATTATCATGACCATTTTGATAATTTGCTCCTCTCCTTCCTCAAGGAGTTTTATGTTTGGAATCGATTGGTCTATCACGCTTCTGGCGTACCATAGACTCTGTCCTCCAAGGACTATTTATTGGAGCATTTGTAGCTTGATTAAAATATTGGGTCAGCAAATACATCTGGCAAATTTTTTGCAATATTTTTGCAAATGAATTATCTCTTGAACTTCAAGTTCACATTTTTTTAACGAGGATCTAGATAATTCACCTCACATATAATTTTCAGCGCTGCTAAACATATCTCCTTTTATGTTAGGAAATCGAACATTTACCCCAACCTCATTTTGGGATCCATCTTTGCGCGCGGTGGAGCAATAAAATCATATGTGCACACACCAAATTTTTAGATGGAAATTATTTGGTTCCTGACCCTGAACCAATTGTGATAGGAGAACCTTGTTGGCTTGATGCATACATGGTAAATAAATTCATCTCATACCAAATTTTATTTGAGAGGTTTGTTCTTATAATCAATGGTCTAGCTATAATTGGAGGCAAACAATTTCTGCTAAACCAACCAGTATTACTAACATAATTTTATAGTTGGAACTGTGCTCTTAATTTAACAATTTGAGCAAATAACCTTACAAAAACCAATTCGTAAGTTGTTACAAATGCACATGTGACCATACGATAGATGCATCTATTAAATCATAACAGTAAGCGGTCCCATGGCGGGTGAACGGGCCAATATTCACCTTTTTATATGTTCCAAATAATTTCAGGGGATACAATCCCAACCTTAGTTGGTGCAATGATCATTTTATCATGAGAACAAGCAACACATGAGAATTCTTGAAGACTCTTTTATTTCTTCAACATATAACCACATGAATTCTCAATTCTTTTGCATCACATTTGAACCGAAATGGTCAACTGGTTATGTCAACTGATATTTATTCTAGTAAACTTCTAGTTTACTTTTGCATGTGATTCCATCATCATGCCTATATTTGTATACAACAAACAAGAGAAAGGCAGGTAACCTTTTATGTAAATATCCATAACCCGCTTTGATTGTAGTAATCTGAAGATATTTAATCTTTCAATAATTTACAATCTCAATATAATAATATTCTTCTTTTTAATTCCTCCGAAACTTAAAAAGTTTCTTTGAGACTCACTACAACCTCAATATTATGAACTATTTCATTTTTTGGATAGTAACAAATTAGTCCTTTCGAAACTCTTAATTAATTTTGTATACTGCCACAAATTTCACAACACCATTCTTATGGTGACCATCTCCTTCAAGGAGAAAATTATTATTATTGTCATGGTTAAAATTATTACATGCAAGACTTATTTTTTGACAATCAATGACAAATTTATCTTGCCACACAATAACATTTATTTTGTTCATGACCACAACCTTTATAGAAAAGAATTATTTTTTTCTTTTGTCCTGCAATAGTTCATAATAAAACATACTACAATATTTGTGTAGTATTCAAAGTATATGACCAAAATGACCATTTATGTCAACAAAAAAAAATCAATCTCGCAAACCTCCCATAGAGGTGAGATGTGACATTTATCCAACAATACATGAGCATGTTCTTATCCATACGAACACAAGTCACACTTTCTTCAAGAAATGAACTATAACCATTGGTACATGCTCCATAAATTTTTATTAGAAACTCATTGTCATGCTTTGGCATTATCAAATTTATGTGGCTCACCTCAACATCACTTTAAGAGGTCAAATGTACCAAATGTACTACCACTTTGTATTCCTTTATTTTGATGGAGGATTTACAAAACTTTCTAAATTGGGTTGCACCAACAACAATGTGGCCAATAACTTTTCATATCACTTTAATGGATAAAAATTACCTTCACATTTTGAAGGATCGTCGTAAGAACCCATATTGTTCTTCCTTTTAATCACCACAATGATGACCATTAACATTTTACCACATATATATGTATATATTCAACCACTTGTCATTTTTCAGACATATTATGCACTGCTACCACATTCACATAAGAGAATGAAGCAAATTAATTGGGCAAATTTCATGACTTTCAGTCAAAAGTATACAACTTTATGTTAGTCATCATCATATCATCACTATAGTGTATTAGGACTTAAACTCAATGTCTTACCCATATAAAAACATCTTTGGTCATAAATCAATGAGACTTGAACCCAAATTCTTATTATCATGGTGCACCGAGACTTTAACTTTGTGTCTTGCCCATTTGGTGCGATGAAACTTGAATTCACCGTCCTACCCTCAATCAATGTCTTGATAACCAAATACGTTACCAATTTTTTTTTTTATCGAAAATCATAAATATAATCTGAATTACTTAAAGCATAAGAAAAATGAACAAAATCTATTAATTAGAACAACATGTTGGAATCATATAAAATAACCTTTTAACATTCCTTCTCAATATTGTTACGGAGATTAACATAATTTACTAACCATTTTAAAATAACCACAAAATAAACTTTGTTAGTATACATAATATATTAATAACTCAACAAGTAAATGTTTAGATAAAGAAAAATAAAGAGGTGCAAAAGTAACCAATAATGATAATCCAATCAATATGTATATGCCACATAACTCAATAACTTATCTTTTAATAAAACAAGATCATAAAGAATAATTTTTATTTACGAATTATTAACTTACAAAACTAATTTTACTTTTAAAATATATAAGTGATCAAATTAAAAGTTTGCTCAAAGTAAAAGCAACTTGCCGGACTCATATGATTTTGAGATGGTAAGAAAACTAATGATGCATAATCAAAAGTAAAATATAAAATTAATTATATAGTAATTTACCTTATTTCTGAGAGAAAAATAAACACAAATATTTTTTACCTTATTTATATTTACTTTGCTTCAATCCTTCAATAGTAGAACAATTATGCTGATAACGTGTTGTAAAACTTAAGAACAAAAGAAGAGGAACAATATAATATAATTTTCTTTCTTTCATGTATTCACCAAATCTTCAAGTGTATACAATATGAATCTTTATGCCTCGATTTATCATGTAACATAGAGGAATACAAAAGGTTAGTCATAAACATGACATTAAAAACATGAATATAATGGAGGAGGTTATGGAAGTGAAAGGTTACAAGAATAATGGTTATAAAGTTTGAGGTTATGGAGGTTATGGTTATCTTCATAATGGAGGAAAGTAATGGAGATAATGGGTGAGAGTAACTTCTAGTGTAGTGGACATCCATACTATAATATTTTATAACATTACCTAGGTAATATGTAATTGTAGTAACATTTTAATCCTTAGCTTAGTTATGATATTGCTTTCTTCTTATTATCTTTTCTTATTTGGAGAGAACTAGCTTGTGACTTTTATGAAATTCACTACTAAAAAATTGTCAAAAAACGACGGCCAAAAGTGACGGACTGCGTCACTTTTTTTGTCAAAAGCGACGCAGTCAGTTCCGTCGCTTTTTAGCTCGACGCTTTTCAAAAAGCGACGGACTGCGTCGCTAAAAAAGCGACAGAATGCGTCGCTAAAAAAGCGACGAACTGCGTCGCTTTTAGAGACGAGCTGCGTCTCTTTTAGCGACGGACTGAGTCGCTTTTTTACTATTTTTTTTTGAATTTTTTCCAAAAAAGTGACGGACTGCGTCGCTTTTAGAGACGGACTTTTAGCAACGGACTGAGTCGCTTTTTTACTTTTTTTTTTAATTATTTTTAAAAAAGCGACGGACTGCGTCGCTTTATTTTAATTTTAATTTTTTTTAAT